>ML823626.1:14911-47752 GCA_009831015.1 Picea engelmannii
CAGGGTGCTAAAGGGTGATTAAGCCCATGGTTTCAAGTCGTGGTCACATGGAACTTGGTTTGAAGGAAGCACCTCTGCAGTTCTCGATTTTCTATATCAGCTAAGGGCGCTGAAAGTGGTTTTTCAGGGAGCCCTAAATTTCATCTTTGATATCTGATTGGGGTAAGAGTACAGTTGTTGCAAATCTTGTTCAGAGGATTTAGAGGAAAATAACAGGGATAAGTTATAATATGAAGATGGATATATTTTTTCTTCATGAATTAAATAGAAAAGGTACCTATAAATTTAATGACAATTTTTGTATGATATGTATAATTCTAACAAGATGGCTACTTGCAGGTTTGTGAGGATTAGAGGTATAACCAGATCGATTCAAGAATAGGATCAGATGTTAAGGTCATGGAGGCATGACATTTCTTACAGAAGTTGGATGAGGTAATGAAGAGCTACAAATAAAGTAATGGAAAGTGGATAAAGAACTCGAGAAGAGCATAATAGAAGAATTATTATGTTGATACTCCAGAATGTGAATAAATTGCAGGTACTACAAAAGATGAATCCTCACATGGGACATGAAGATAGCAAGTGAATAATGTCATTAATGGGTATAGAAAGGAAAAGTAAGGCTCCATAGCGTTTAAGGTAGAGATGTGTACACAATTGCAAGGGATGTGTAAGAAAACAAAGAGATTAAGAGGTGGTGTGTGAATAATCTCTATGTGTCAAGCATAGGATTTCCAGGGAAGGATTTGTTGGATATGACTTATCTACTTGTCTAAAATTACTTAGTGAAAAAAATCCACTTCTGATATCAGAGTTCACAGTGGAAGAAGGATGCCAATGCAGAGAAATTGAAATGTTCTCTCACTTGAAAAGTGGCACTGAATGAAAATGGATTTCCATTGGGGAATGGTGCTAAGTGGGAAAGAATGGTCAACTGGAATGTGGTTGGAAAAGTGTTCAGACCCAGGGAACCATAGTGTAGATGAGAAGAATGGGAGAACACAAGGAAACAAGGATCTGAAGGAATTCAAGGACAACCAACTACAATAGAAATAGATAAATAAATAAGTGAATTAAAATAGAAATGCACTAGAGTGCATGAGGCATACAATGAAGTTAAATTGCATATGCATTAGTAGGCATGTTGAAAGTGAATTCTTGTTGCATATGGATGTGTAATTTTTCATATGTACATGCTTGGATATGCATATAACATGGTGGTGAACTTAGAATAGTCTATTATTATGAAATAATGTTTGAGTATGACTAATGATGGATTATGTATTCAGAAAAAATGATATAGCAGGGTTAAAGATGTGGATGTTTCTTTTTCTTGTGAATTCCATCTAGGTGAAGGCCCAAGAGGGTGGACGGAATGGTGATCAAAATGATGGAGGAAGTTTGTGAACCTCTACAAATATCATTCGGTCAAATAACAACAAGTAGGTTGATAACAACTAGGTTGATAACAACCAGACAGGTATGCATTTAGTTTATGTCGATGCATACATATTGAAGGGGATTGAGGTAAGAATTCCTTCAGTTAATTTTCAATCATTAAATTGATATGCAATGTCCAAATGCCTAGAGTATATAAATGTTGTTGATGTGAGAATATATTTAAATAAATGTTTGTTGCATATTATGTTATGTTTGGTTATGGGATCATAACTAGGTCAAGTCAGGAGACATGCTCTTGATATAACAATGAATATCCATACATATAGTCATGTGTGAGACCATAATATGGTTGGATATGGAAGGGATATAATGTTATATGAGTTCTCAATGGTATCTATTGTATATCTGATGTTTGTATTGCAACCTCTTTTCCAACACTGAAGAGCACTTAAGGATTATATTCTTGGTGTTGTGTTTGGGTGGAAAATGAAGGTAACCAAATAGTTAGGCAAGCAGTAGGAAGTGTGTGGATGATGTCTTAAGTCATTGGCTAGACCTTCCAACTCATCGTGGTGGAATGCATGACATGGTTATGTGGTATTATGTAGTCAATGCATGGATGCATTGTGTATATGTGGCCATGGGTATTGGCACATAGATTGTTATCTTATTAACTGTTTCATTATGAAAAGTCTGTGTGACTGATAATACATGTGTATGTAATGATGAGTTCATTCCAATTGATAGTTGGATTAATATAAGTAATTGAATTTTAGTTATAAACAATTCTGAGAGCACTTTTTGATTTTTTTTTGAATCATTTCCATGATATACATACATACATACATACATATATATATATATATATATATATATATATATATATATATATATATATATATATATATATCTTGTACATGAGATATTGACAATTTGTTTGGCTGAAGAATGTTGAAATTGCAGGAGGAAAGAACCTTGGATATGGCAGGATTGTAAGCCCATAAAGAAGACCAATGCTTATTGCTGCAAGATTCAAATTGTTATGAGCAGAAGCTCATGTCTATAAGTTTTTATTTTTCTTATATAAAATAGTTTTGGGAATTATGATTTGGCTAAATGTAAATTGAAGAAATTGTAGGTAGAATGGTCTTGGATATGGCAGGGATGTAAGCCCATAAGGAAGACTGATATCTACAGCTACAGAGCCAACCATTATGAGCAGAAATCTCATGCTTGGAAAATTTTGTTTTCTTGTATAAAATAGATTTGACAATTATGATTGGAAATGGTTATAATGATATATCATGATGACTGTATGTGTATAATACATATGAGATGTTGGATATGGAAGTTGGAAATCATGGAAAAGTCTATTGTTGGGACATGAATACCCTTTGGTAATCCATTATCACCCTAGAATATGTTGTGTTGTGGTAACACGCCAGAGAGTTGCCTCGGTTGTAAGACTCAGTAAAGTTTCTAGAAATCTTCTTGTGGAAGAAATCCTTGGTCATGCAAGATGGATTACCTGAGGGACTATATAGCAACAAAGGGGATGCCTGAGCCTAGGCCTAGAAGGTGAGTGACCACAAGGAAGAGGATACTTTGATAGATCTTGATTAGGGTCATGCACAAAATGTGTATGTCAAAGGAAAACAATGAGCCAAGTTAACAAGATAGCCATATGGATTATAAAACTTTACTCTTAGATTATGAGAAAAAATGAAAAATTTATTCACAAATTGTGAATTGATATGATTTTTTATTTGAATTGTTTTAAAAAAATGATGAATGATGAAGATATAGAAAAGTACCAGACCATGAGAGAAAAGAAGTTGGTGCTGGAGAAACTGAATGACAAGGGCATAGAATGAAGAATGTCAAATGGACTTGTTGCAGATGCAGTTCTGGAAGCCACAACTCCAAAACTTCCTGGCCAAGTGCACTGAGGCCATGGAGAGAAGTGGAACAACTTGAGGGACTGCATGGCAAAGAAAGGGGTTCATTTATTTGGGTTATGCAGGGCTGAGAGAGAAGGATGTTAGCCTATGTCTTACCTTTACCAATCCCTAAGTCTAAATTTTCACCTATATTTGTATTATTCATTTAGGATATTAGTAGTATGTCATCAAGTGATGACTAATGATTTAGTTAAGATTTCCTAGCCTAGTCATCATGCATGATTTTAGGATCTAGAGAAAATCTCTCTATGAGGTGTCATCACCCATTGTACCATAAATATGTAACATTGGAGTGAATACACTTGAGTGTTGGCTAGTGAGCCTTTTCCGCCATCTTGTTGTTCATGTCTATATTTTATCAATTGGTATCAGAGCTCTTATGGTCTTAAGGGCCTAATAGATTCTCCATGGTGAAGAAATGGTGATAATATTAGAGCCATGGTTAAAATTGTGAAGGAAAAGCAACGAGTGCAATTTTGTTTCGAGGACCGTATCGAGAATTGTATCGAATATTGTATCATGGACTGTATTGAGGAACGTAATGCAGACCATATCTGCATTGGAGGATGGATGAGGTATAGCATACAATGAATAAATATTGATGTTATGAAAATGTATATCTACATATTTTTGGACAGAAATGACAAAGACGAGGTCATAGTTTTTCAACTTATTATTGATTTAAGATGCAAAAAAAATTTTTTTTGAAGAATCTTCCATTGCATATCTTATTGGCTCTATTCTTTCAATAATCTGTGGAAAGTGCAAGAGAATTGATTCTAATATTGTTTAAGAAACTGAAGGAATCCATCATAATCAATTATCAATTGGATTTGCATTGGTGGTCAATTATGTCCAACGATCTAGAACACCATACACATATAAAGGTCAAATCTATTAAGCATTGTTAACTTTTCATGAATTAAATAAATATTATAACCACTTCCTTCCATGCTTCAACATAATTTCATTTGTCGAAGAGTGTGATTTGAAGTTGTAATTGTCTGTATCTATAAAACTTGTTTAGGCTTGATCTACGTATATTTTTAGGGTTGCAATCCTCACACTAAGATATGTACATAAAAATCATTTCCAATCGTTGTTCACGATGATGACAAAGATTGAACTATGGAAGTGAACCTACCACTGATCCACCATTTGTATATACCTTATGTTGTTAGCTTACTTTATGCTTTCCTCTTTGCTTGATGATTTCCTTGATAAATTCCTACAGATTCTTGTTTATCATTACTTGACTCAGGTAGACCATATTTTTCATCCTTTGGCTTGGAGAAAAACTCATCCCAATGTTTGTTCCCCTTCCTTCTGCAGTCCTTCCCACTTCCTTCCAGATTGTTCATATCCCTCGTCTTCTCGATAATATTCTATCTCTCACCCTTCTAAATATATCCAATCTAAGTTTCGTAACTTCCTCAATCACGGATTAAACAGTAACATCAGATGCATCCTTGAAATTTTTTAATTTATATCGAGGATCAACATACATTATAGCCAGAATGAGCTTTATCACCTCATCTCTCATACTTTTCACCTATTCAGGATGGATCTGAAGAAGTTTCCGCACTATGATAACGTTTATCTTTCATATGTCATCCTCTAGAATAAACACTCAATAAGTCGAATAATTCTTGGGAAGATTCCAGAGGTCAAGTTGGTTTTCTAGAGTCCCAATTCCTACGCAGGTTTTCTGAGATTAGACTAGGATGGAGATTTGACAATCCAATAGTCATTTGAAAATTGATTCCCAAATATTGTCACACCCGACAATCGACAAATTACTGAGGTCATATTCGCTCCAATGACAGCCAACAAACTCAAGATCACGCAACAGAAGTGAGAAGAGTCACTTTTCATCCAACAATCCACTCAAAATGTGCAATTGATACATGGATTTCTCTTCTACATCAATCTCTCTTATACATGGTGTTAGCACCAGAAGTCACCTCTGGATTGCAAAAGAGGTAAGTCCAATACCCATCAGTTTGTATGTCACAATGAATAAATTTAAGGGTGGTCTAATGGATGCAGTCTCAATATTATATTGCTTTAACTCAGAAAACTGGGTTGGCATACATAGAAAAGTGAGGTCTGAGTCTAACTTCAATCATTGATTTGTTTCATAGTGGTAAGTAGGGGGAAGAACCTAAAGAAGATGAAGTGGAATTATGTGGACGTCTAGTCTTTCGGCAGCTAAAGGAGAAGAGAACTCTAAAGACAATATCTTCTTGGCTCAGAGCTACAGAGAACTAAATGAAATTATCATGAACTGAAATCAATCATACATCACAATTCAATGGTAATCACCTGACTGGATCATCCATGCCCAGGTCATTCAGTGTTGGAATTAAAGAAACACAGGGAACTAATTAAAATGGACAGTGGTGTCACTGTGATCAAACATACATCACACAAACACAACTATCCTTGACTGGATATTCCATGCCTGAGTGTTCTAATATAGCTGTTATAAATAGATGAAAATAAAATTGACTTTCATTCGACAAGAAGTCTCAAATACATAACATAACTAGAGAACTAGAGGCTTTTACTAAATCTTTACAATCGGGAGTTCCACTCAACCATCAACACTTACAAAATATAAAACATGAGTATCTATACTCAGAACTGCTAACGTTCCCCAGGGATTCAATTGGACCCCTGCATTCAAAGCTTTGTGTTTCTTCTCCTTCTGTCAGACTACACAGGCTTTCCTTTGTCAGATGCAAATCTAAGAAAATATGGGTTTTACAGAAAAAATTCAGGACAGGTTGACCTTGGGCTGACAGCCAACCTCCACGATTGGTGCTTCCATGCTTCCTATTTATAGGTGAAATGAGGTTTCAACCACCTTCTTTGGCTCCATTAACTTCCCTTATTGGGATCTAGATGAGCCCAGAAGTCTATGAATGCTCTTAGGTGGCGCTCCTGACTTGTTGAGTTAAACTTGGCACCTTGAAACCATGATTCCTTCCTCTACTATTAATACAAACACTCTTGACCCCTTTGGCATGGATCTTTTCAACTGCCCCATGTGACTTTGGGTCGTGACCTTATGCTTGTCACGCATGATGTTTCAAGGTTTCTCATTTCGGGAGTTTTCACCCCATCTTGGCTTCAATATTTCAATGCCCGAAATTGTGAAATAGTCACTAAGATCGGCATTCAGACTCGCTTCAAAATGGACGGCCATGATCGTTCCCTTGACAATACAAAATGTCGACTATGCAACGAGTACTAGCCCCTTTTCCTGGACCTACCTCCTTTGTGACTGGGTGCCAGCACTGTGGGCCCAATTTCTGGGAGCTTTCTCAATTTCGTGTTTTGGGAGAAAGAGATGTTGCTCCTGGGAAACCTCCAATTCGTGAAATCATGAAATTAGGATTTCATATTTTGGGGCTTTGGGCTATGGGTGCACATGTCGACAAGAACCCTGAACTCTTGATTCCTGAAATCTTCGATGTCAAATCAACGACCCTCTTCTTCTCACAAATGGACGGCCTAGATCTTCCCCTTCATGAATCAGGATTTCACAATCCTTGATGCATAATCTCTCAACATTTGAAATCTTGATTCCCGTGCTCACTTGATTCCATATAAGACTACTCTTAGTGTTGTAGCCTGCAATAATGAATACTTGGACATCATGGCTAGGACTTGGGAAAAAAAAAAGACTCGATAATAGAGGAAAAAAGACAAGTAATCGGTCATAGGGGGAATACAAAATCTCAAGGAAGATATCTCTTAGGCAAATTTCGACAAGGAAAACCAGTCGACCAAAGGATGAACAAAAACAACAAAGGAAAATGTATGCCAGGAGGAGAAATCTATGATCGGGTCTACAAAAAAGGGGAGAAAAGACACGAAAAATCATATACCTAGGCCAAAATCACCATCCACCAGAACATGACAAGCTTAATCACTAACATTTGGCTCCATGGGGGATGGCATGCTCCCTGCAAGCTGCCAAGAACACACATCTTCAATGCCTTTCTTTGGGTTAAGGAGTCTCCTATTTAAAACAAGAATACAAATAAAACAAGAACATATTTACAATGGTGGGACGCTTACTGCGACTTTTAAACAAAAAACCTTTTCAAGAAGTGCCCATTTATAGGGCCATTAAAAACTTCACCACCCTCGAGATTCTGCAACCTATAAGTATTATTGGGAAATTTCTCAGAAATATTGAAGGGTTTGATCCAAAGGGCCTAAAATTTACCATGATTTCCCTTGTCTTGTCTGAGTGCATCCCATTTGAGCACTAGCTCTCACAGACGTATATCCTCTTTTCTTCTCTCCCTATCAAAGGCCTCCTTGATTTTATGTTGACGGTCATGTACTATGTCCATCACTTTCTCTCTAGTATGTTGTACTTCTACCAGCTGATGAATCCTCCTGATCATATCATTGGGCTCTTCCTGAAAGTCTTCGAAGAACTTTGCTACTGGAAAGGTGAGATGAGAGGGAAAAATTTCTTCAGTCCTATATACAGGCTGGAAAGGAGAGATGCCCAGGGATCGTTTATCTGTCACTCTATCAGCCCACAAAGAAAATTTGAGCCTTGAATCCCATGCTTTCATGTTGTCCTCTAACAATATTTTGATAATTTTGATGAGGCTTTTGTTAGAGGAATCTGTTAATCCATTTCCTTGCAGATAGTAGGGGGTAGAGTGGATCAATGCAATTCCGAAATACTCACAAAATCATATCAATGGTTCAGCTTTGAAAGATGCAGCATTATCAGTGACAATTCCGCTTGGATAACCAATTTTTTTTATGATATCCTCCAGGAAGCTGATGACTACCTTATGGGATGCGCTCCTTGTGGGGATAGCTTCTATCCACTTAGTAAAATAATATGTGGCCATCAAGATCCATCTATGTTGACCGTTGGATGCAAGATGAATCTCCCTAATGAATTCTAGGCCCCACTGCTGGAAGGGCCTTGAAGCAATCAAAAGTTTCAATGGCAGGGGCTTTAGTTGTTGCTTTCCTGAGAATTTTCAACATTTAGCACAAGCTTTGAATTTTGTACAAACATCAGTGAATATATTGGGCCATAAATAACTAGCCCTGAGAATATTATGAGCCATCATTTTCCAGAAGTGATTCCCCCCACACGAACTGTCACGAAAGTTTGACATAATCCTTTGTGTTTCGTGTGGGTCTAAAAAGCTCAAAAGTGCCCACAGGGGGTCTTTCCAATATAAATTTTTACCAACAAGGCAGTATTTAATGGATTTGATCTTTAAAGATCTTGCCTTGTTCCTTTGCATGCCATCAGGGGGCCGCAACTCTTGTAGAAAATATATGACATCCTTGTACCAAGGGCATCCTACTAATGGGGGTTATGCCTGAGCATTTTTCTCATATGGTTCAGCCTACCGATTTTCTGACCATTCGTTGATGAATATTACCCCCAAATATTTGCAATTAGATTTCACCAGTAGTCTGGATAATCCTTGACCTTTAATCAGTTTGGTGGGATTTATCTCCAGGTCAAATTCGAGGATTTTGGAAATCCATTGGCTCCTCCTTCCATCTATGTCTACCTGAATGAGAATTTCCTTAACGAAAGTTGAAGGGACATATGCAGTGATTTTTTACTACAGGACATAGACTCTGAAATATTTGAGAGATTTAACCAAAGCATAGGCCTTCTTTTCCATCATGTCATATTTTACCTCAGAATCTCTCAATGCCTGAATGAAAAAGGAGATGGGCTGCTCCAACCCTTCAACATTCCTCTATAACAAAACAACTGCTATAGTGTCAAATGAAGCAAATGAGAAAATAAAGAAATCATTTGAGTAATCAGGAGTGATAAGCAAAGGTTCCCTAGTCAATGTCTTCTTTATCAGATCAAAGGAGTTTCGAGACTCAATAGTCCATTTAACTTCATTTCCCTTCCTCAACATGGTTGTTATAAGATTTTGCATCTCAGCAAAATTGGAAACAAACCTCCTCAAAAAATTATTTTTTCCCAGGAAAGATTGGACTTATTTCTTAGATCTTGGAAGTGACAAGGTTTGAATTTCTTCAACTTGGTTGGGATCAATCTTGACTCCTTCAAATGATACTATGTGGCCCAACAACATTTCCTCCTTTGTGGAAAACAAAGATTTTTTGGGATTTAAGGAGAGACCAAACTTTCTGCATTTCAGGAACACACTTCTCAAATGCTCATAGTTCTCTTTGTCAAACCTGGATAAAATGGTAATGTCATCTAGATATATGACCACGAACTTGTCCCTTTCTCCAATGAAAGATATATCCATGGCTCCCTGAAAGATCGCCCATGCGTTCATCAATCCAAAGGGAATTTTGGCATACATGAGCGTACCCTAAGGAGTAGTGAAGGCCATTTTTTCTTTGTCCTCAGGCAGGACCGAGATCTAATTGTAACCCAAAAATCCATCAATCATGGATATCCTTGATGGGCCAGTTACCCTTTGTAATATGTGTTCCATCTTCGGTAACGGGTAGTTGTCTCTCTTTGAGCTCCTGTTCAGGTTTCTGAAATCGACACAAAGTTTGATTTACCCACTCTGAATATCTCAAGGGTACGATGATTTGGGCTTCAAGTAGCTTCTTTACCTCTCTTTCCATAATAGGCAGCAACATAGGGTTTATCTGTCTTAATTTCTTCCTAAATGGTTTGGCCTCCTCTTTCAGTAGAATCTTATGTTCAATGATAGTTGTGTCATATGTTTTGAGGTCTTCATAGGTCCAATAAAATACATTAGCAAATTTCTTTAATAACTCATCATACTCGGCCCTATGCTTTCCTGTCAAGCTTCTTGACAATTTGACAAAATTTGGCTCTTATGTGCCAATGTTGCACTATGTTGCATCAACATCATCATTTGAGATTTTACCCTTCACGGACACATCATTTTTTTCAAATAATATTTCCAAAGGAACCAGTCCTTTTGGAATCTAATTGTTGGGCAACTGAACAATATGATGGTCAACATTTTTGTTCAGAAACGCACCAGTATGAGGATTTATTTCGGGATCAGGATCTTGATCAATATGTAATGCTGAAAAATCATCAACAGTCTCAAGGAATATTTTGATTTCAATATCATCTTCAAACTCTTTCCAATGCTTGACATTGTCAGGTATAGAGGGTATATATCTCACTTCTACATCATACCCGAGTTTAGATTGCAGAGGAACTCTAAACTTTCTTGTTGAAACAGCCAGAGAATCAGCCACAGTGTTTTCTCCTCTTGGAATAAATGATATGTTAAAAGCTAGGAAAAAACTATTTGGCTTGATAAATGTTTCTGATCTGCTGGATAATCAGTTCAGCATCTCCAAACACAGATATATCTTAAATCCCCATGTCCCTTGTAGCCCTTAAGCTGAAAACAAGATCTTCATACTCTACCACATTATTGGTAGCTTCAAATTCTAATTTGTATGATAGAGATGTGGTTTCCTAAGCAGGGGAAACAAAAACTACCCCGGCACCAGCACCAACACCTTCTTTAGAAGAAGCTCCATCAAAGAACATTTTCCAAACAGAGGTAATTGGAGGAGAATCTTCACAGAGAGAAATAGGATTTCTTATTTCAATAGGGGGCTCAGGAGTGTCAGTAAGATGCAACAGACTAGAACCCAAATCAGTATCAAAGGAAAATATAGGATGATTGGTAGGATTGGCTTCATCACTGATAATGTAGGCCAATTGAGCTTCTCTGTACTATCTCCTATGCTCCCCTCCAAATACTAGAATGGTAGCATATGTGAGGTCCATCTGCAAGGTTCCCCCAAGTATTTTTATCCAAGATCTTGACAAACACATGCCAAACTTGGGAGGAACATCAACAACCATGATATCCATGACCACACTTTTCATGGGCAGTTGAAACAAGGTTACACTATCTCTTTGATGACCCCAATACATTGCACTCTCCTCGAGTCAAAAGAATACAAATCATGATAAGCCTTTGTGACTTCAAGTCCTAATTATACCATGAAATTTTTGGGCATGAGATTATGGGAAGCCCCTAAATCCATTAGACAGTTATGAAACACCTTTTCATGTATGTTCAAGGATTTGTAGAAGGGAGGGGATGAATCATCTATGTCTTCTACCATAGCACCTAAGATGACTGTAGGATTTTCGTCTTGGAGGTTTACTAAGTCTGTGGAATGACAGGGTGGTTCGGGCTACAACATCTTAGACAGGGACCTTTTGAATTCTCCATGCTTTACTATCTCTACCAGGGGGACAGGGATTCTGATCTTATGAATTTCATGCTCAAAGATAAATGAGGAAGGGGGTTTCAGAATTTCTCTCACCTCTGGGACAAGATCTTTGGCTATTGGCAAGGTATACTGAGCTTTATTTTCCTTAATGGTATTTGTTGCATGCTTAGTAGGATTCTCTTCTCTGGGAGGCTAAGAAGGGATGTCAGACTCTTCTATTTTCCCCTTGGACTGGAGGTTGTATTTGTTGGGACTGATATTGGAATTTTCTCCCTTTCTTAGCTCATTTATTTGACTTTTTAGGAGGGATTCCTTGTATGCAGATTGATTCAAATGCGGAAATGGGGAGGTGTCTCTAATACAGCGAATTTCAAGGTCAAGCTCCTCTTCTTACCTTTCCTCATCAATAACAAGGTTATTTTGAAGGGGAGCCTGGATTTTCTGATTGCTTCTATCTCTGTCCCTCTGCTGCCTTAGCATAATCTGAAGAGCATTGTTATTCGGCCTCCTGAATATTCCTCTGTTATTAGTATTTGGGACATTCTTATAACCTTGCTTCCCTTTGAATTTCATATTCTCCATTTCTTCAGATAGGGACTTCACCATCTTGGTTAATTCATGTACTTGAGGGTAGGATGCATAAGAAACAGAGGTTGAGGCCTCAGATATTCCTCTTCCTTTGTCTCTGTCATCTTTTCTCCTAAGTCTGTCAACTTCCAATACATTGGATTCTACTTCCAAGGTTGCATCTTGCATATGAGCCAGGGAAGTAGCTCTTCTTGCCCTAAGCAGGAGGCAAAAATTGGGGTCAAAAGAACTAGCATAAGTGATTTTGGCTAAGGCTTATGTAGGCTTTATCTCAGTAGGGATCTTATTGTACATCTTGTTGAATCTTTTGGAGAAATCAGAAACAGATTCTCCCTCTTTTATCTCCAGAGACCCAAACTCTGTGATATAATACATAAAGTCCTTTTTATCCCCCCATTGTCTCAAGAAGGCATCATCTAGAGCCTTGATACCAACAATAGATCCAGGGGTTAATCCCCTAAACCACTTCCTACCTTCACCATCAAGGCTCTGACAAAGACTCAAATCCAGACGTCCTCATTTTCAATATTTAGATTGTCTGCATAACTGTAGAAGGATGCAAGGTGTTGTTCAGCAGTTATGTCCTCCTCTCTAGTGAACTTAGAAATATATTTTAGGTAATATCCAACAAGGAGGGAATTCATTGGATGAGGTAGGACTAGAGGGGAATATCTTGCAACCACTATGGCATCCATTCTGTTTCCAGGGGGATTAGCACCTTCCATAGGGATATGAGGTGGAGGGGAATTAGGATGAGAATGGGTTCAAACTGGGGATACTTGGACTGAGCCTCTGGGAGGAAAGAGAAGCAGCAGAGGATTCGAAGAAAAGGACAAAAGGCTTGAAGGAAAAGAGGTTTCTTCGTTTGTAGCAGCAACAACAAGATGAGGAGTGGTAAATCTCAGGGTGGGTAAATATTCAGATGCGCTGGGTCTAAACCATGGTACAATTTTAGGAGAGAGAGGAGTGACAAGGGTTTCTCCCTCCAATCCCATTCTAGGAGGGGAAAAATCAACAGGAACACTCCCAAAATTTGAAGTTCGGGAACTCCAATAGAAGGTATAATAGGGGAATGAGAAGAAAAAATTGGAGTTTCTAAAAAAGGACAATGGATATTATCAGAAATACCTGGTTCAATAGTAGAATTAACTTCTCAGAGGGACTTTCCCTTTCTTACAATTTTCTCTGGGTCAGCTTCAGGGGTTTCTAAAGGAAGCTTTGGAGTAGACCTCGTGTGTCTTCTTCTAGAAGCCAGAGCTAAAAAAGTGGATTCGTCTATGGATCCACCTCAATGGATTCACCACAGTGGAGTCTCCAAGTGCACAGTTGCAATATTTAATGTACCAAGTTCTTATGCACCTTCAGAACTAGTAGGTTTTTTCATTCAATCCTAGGGAAAATCTTCAATTTCGTCCCTGGAAAGGGCACCAGAAGTCAACTCTGGATTGTGGGAGAGTTAATCCCAGTACCCATCAGTTTGTATGTCACAATTATTAAATTTAAGGGTGGTCTAATGGACACAGTCTCAAGATTATACTTCTTTAACTTAGAAAACTGGGTTGTCATACATAGACAAGTGAGGTCTTAGTCTAACTTCCTTCAGTGATTTGTTGCATAGTGGTGAGTAGGGGGAATAACCTAAAGAAGACGAGGTGGAATGTTGTGGATGTCTAGTATTTTGGCAGCCAAACGAGAAGAGAACTTGAAAGACAAGATCTTCTTGGCTCAAAGCTACAGGGAACTAAATGAAATTATCCTGACCTGAAATCAATCATACATCACAATTCAATGGTAATTGCCTGACTGGATCATCCATGCCCGGGTCATTCAGTGTTGGAAGGAAAGCAACACAGGGAACTGATTAAAACCGATAGTGGTGTCACTGTGATCAAACATATATCACACAAAAACAATTATCCTCGACTGGATATTCCATGCCTGAGTGTTCTAATACAGTCGTTACAAAGAGATGAAAAGGAAACTGACTTTCATTAGAAAGGAAGTCTCAAATACATAACATAACTATAAGTTTTAAACCTGTGAAGTAAGGAAATGCATATAGATTCTTAAGCAAAACATAATTTAATCAATGGCTCATTCACATAGTACACAGAGATTTATACCAAAAACCCTCAACCGGGAAAACCTTTCCTATATTCATTATCTCAAATTTCACCATTCACTATACAATATATACAATGTTTTTAGGTATTTTGTTGATACCAAATACATAATCCCTAAAACCGGGATTATTTTTAGTAAACCGCTAAAAATAGAAAAATCCACTAAAATTAGCAAAAACCGCCCAAAAACAAAATTTTGGGGCACTGCCACGAACACTGCGCGTAACCAGGGGGCATACCTGCCTCCCTTGGGACCCCCCTAGGAAAGCACCCAGCACACATAGCATAAGTAGACCACTAGTATGAGGGATTGTCAGACGCAGTTGTCATATCTGATGCGCCCACACACACACATGCAAAGAATATAACAGATACCCAACAATAACCAGAGAACCAGAGGATTTTACTAAATCTTTACAATTGGGATCTCTACTCAACCATCAACACTTACAAAATATAAAACATGAGTATATATACTTAGAACTGCTAACATCCCCCAGGGACACAATTGGACCCCTGCATTCAAAGCTTTGCATTTCTTCTCCTTCTGTCATACTGCACAGGATTTCCTTTGTCAGACGCAAATCTAAGACAGTATGGGTTTTGCAGGAAAATTTCATGACAGGGTGACCTTGGGCTGACAACCCACCTCCAAGACCGGTGCTTCCATTCTTCCTATTTATGGTTGAAACGAGGTTTCAACCACCTTCTTTGGCTTCATTAACTGGCCTTATTGGGATCGAGATGAGCCTAGACATCCATGAATGCTCTTAGGTGGCGCTCCTGACTTGCTGAGTTAAAATTGGTGCCTTGAAACCATGTTTCCTTCCTATGATGTTAATACAAATGCTCTCGACCCCTCTGGCATGGCTCTTTTCAACCGCCCCATGTGACTGTGGGCCGTGACCTCACGCTTGTCCCACATGATGTTTCAAGGTTTCTCATTTCAAGATTTTTCACCCCATCTTGGCTTCAATATCGCGATGCCCAAAATCATGAAATGATCACTGAGATCGGCAGTCAAACTCGGTTCAAAATGGACGGCCATGATCATTCCCTTGACAATACGAAACTTCGACTATGCGACAAGTGCTAGCCCCTTTTCCTGGACCTTCCTCCTTTGTGACTGGGTGGTAGGACCATGGGCCCAATTTCTGGGAGCTTTCTCGATTTCGCGTTTTGGGAGAAAGAGATGTTGCTCCTGGGAAACCTCTAATTCACGAAATCATGAAATTGGGATTTTTCATTTTGAGGCTTCAGGCTATGGGTGCACTTGTTGATGAGAACCATGAACTCTCGATTCCTGAAATCATCGAAGTCAAATCAACAACCATCTTCTTCTCACAAACGGATGGCCTATATCTTCCCCTTCACGAATCGGGATTTTGCAATCCTTGATTCATAATCTCTCAACATTTGAAATCTTGATTCCCACGCTCACTTGATTCCATATAAGACCACTCTCAGTGCTATGGCCTGCAATAATGAAGACTTGGATGACATAGATACGACTTGGGAAAAAACAAAGACTCGGTAAGAGAGGCAAAAAGAGAAGTAATCGGCCATTGGGGGAACAAAAAATCTCAGGGCCGATATCTCTCAGGCAAATTTCGACAAGGAAAACTAGTCGACCAAAGGATTAAATAAAAAAACAAAGGAAAATATACGTCGAGAGGATAAATCTATGATCGAGTCTACAAAAAAGGGGGGAAAATACAGGAAAAATCACAGACCTAGGCCAAAATCACCATCCACCAGAACATGACAAGCTTAATCGCTAACATTTGGCTCCATAGGGGATGGCATGCTCCCTGCAAGCTGCCAAGAATGCATAGCTCCAATGCCTTTCCTTGGGTTAAGGAGTCTCCTATTTAAAACAAGAATAAACATAAAATAGGAACATATTTATAGTGGTGGGGCATCAACTGTGACTTTTAAACAAAAAAACTTTTCAAGAAGTTCCCATTTATAGGGCCAGCAAAAAGTTTACCACCCTCTAGATTCTGCAACCTATAAGTATTATTGGGAAATGTCTCAGAAATATTAAAGGGTCTGATCCAAAGGGCCTCAAATTTACCATGTTTTCCCTTTTCTTGTCTGGGCACATCCCATTTGAGCACTAGATCTCCCAGCCGTAAATCTTCTTTTCTGCTCTCCCTGTCAAAGGCCTGCTTGATTTTCTATTGATGATCATGTGTTGTATCCATCACTTGCTCTCAAGTCTTTTGTACTTATACCAACTGATGAATCCTTCTAATCATATCATCAGGCTCTTCTTGGAAACCTTGGAAGAACTTTGCTACTGGCAAGGCGAGCTGAGAGGGAAAAATTTCTTCAGTCCCATATAGAAGTTGCTGGAAAGGAGAGATGCCAAGGGACCATTTAGTTGTCACTCTATCAACCCACAAAGAAAATTTGATCTTTGAATCCCATGCTTTCTTGTTGTTTTCTAACAGTCTTTTGATGATTTTGATGAGGCTTTTGTTAGAGGACTTTACTAATCCATTTCCTTTTGGATAGTAGGGGGTAGAGTGGTTCAACGCAATTCTAAGCTACTCATAGAATCGGATCAATGGTCCATTGAAGGAATCGTGATATTTAAAGCTCTTGCCTTGTTCCTTTGCATTCTATCGGGGGGGCACAACTCTTGTAGAAAATATATTACATCCTTGTACCAAGGGCATCCTTATAATGGAGCATATGCCTGAGAATTTGTATCATATGGTTCAGCCTGCTGATTTTCTGAGCATTCGTTGATGAAGCTTACCCCCAAGTATTTGCAATTACATTCGGCCAATAGTCTGGCTAAACCTTGACCTTTAATCAATTTGTTGGGCTTTATCTCTAGGTCAAATTTGAGGATTTTGGAAATCCATCGACTCCTCCTTCCATCTATGTCCAGTTGAATGAGAATTTCCTTCACAACAGTTGAAGGGACATATGCATTTAGGGGTTTCAGCACTCCTATGGTAGGGTCTCTTGATGCTCCATGTCCCGATATCCGAAGCTCCGAAATGGAGTCGGATCAACGGTCCACACTCTAAGTGATTTGACAGTCCTAATCTCTTCATGATTTTGTATATCGCAATATCAGGGTTTGCAACTTCGGGACTCCTATGGTAGGAGTTCTTGCCTCTCCAAATTGCAATTCACGAAACTCCTAAATGGAATTGGATCAACGGTCCAGATCACACCTTGATCTGACGGCTACAATAAATCGTGATTTCGCATATCGCGATTTCGACATTCCTGTGATTAACGTTCTTATGCATCTCCAACTCCTCATTTCTAAAACTCTGAAGTGATGTAAACCTGCTAACATCACACATCGATTGACATGTGTCGAATAACTTCCACGTGTCACTCTGATTTGTGGCTTACATGTGCCTGAAATGTTGAATTAGTTTGACACTTGTCATTGTCTGGTTGTGCCACGTGTTCTTAGCTGACATGGTTTGTTGACATGAGTTGGATCGACGGTCTAGATGTGATCTTGATTCAACGGCTCAGATCATATCGTGATTTCGCATATCACGATTTCGGCAATCCTGTGGTATTGTTTCTTGCCCCTCCAAGTCGCGATTCATGAAACTCCGAGATAGAGTTTAGATCAACGGTCCACGATCTCGATGAATCTACGGTCCAGATCTCATCATGAATTAGCATCTCGCGATTCCTTCAATGGAGATTCTTGCCACTCCAAGTCGTGATAGGCAAAACTCCAAGATTGAGCTTAGATCAATGGTCTAGAATCTTGGTGTATTGACGGTCCAGATGTTCTCGCGATTTTTCCACTTCACGATTTCGTCACTTCGTGCTCTTTAATGAACATGCAGGTTCTCCCTGATCCAACGATGGTCGGATCTTATGCTCATATTTGATTCCTGAGATCTGTCCTCCTCTTCTATGCATTCTTTTTGTCTACATTCAGATCTGACGGCCATCGGGAGGTCAAGATAGGATCCAACGATCACTGACGCTTCTCCTCCCGAGATTACGCATCCTCCTTACTTGGAATAATTTCCAAGTGTCAAGGGCCTTGACCTTTGATCTGCCTGACACTATCTCTCTTGAGCTTTGGCAATGGGTTAACCTCATTCCTGGTGCGCACCTATGCACTGTGTTTGACTCTGTGCTAATTCCTCCTGAGCTTACCTTGTCCTTGTTTTGCCTTCGCTGCATACTATGATCTTTCCATCAATGACAAGCAAACGCTACCTGTAAAACATGCCAACAATCTCCCCCTTTGGCATTGATGGCAACAAAGGCACCCAGATGTGCCCAGATTCTTTTCTCCCCCTTTGACATCAATGTCAAAGAAGAGACATGCTCCCCCTGAGTTGTTTCATTAGTTTTAGGAGGTATCAGATATGCAACCAATACAAGACTCCCCCTAATAGGATGGACTCTCTTAGATGTGAGACGGGATGACACCCAGCTTATGTCTGAGATAATCAAATGATGGCTTGGCGAGGGGTTTAGTAAAGATGTCTACAATTTGTTTTGTAGTGGGAATGTAATGGACCTGAACAATCTGATTGGTGACCTGCTCTCTCAGAAAATGATATTTTATGGGAATATGCTTGGTCTTGGACTGGAAGACAGGATTTTTAGACACACTGATGGCACTAGTGTTATCACAATGAATTGGGATCAGTGTAGTGTATTTTACCTCCAAGTCTGCAAGTTTCTGAATCATCCATAATACCTAAGTGCAACAGGTAGTAGCAGCAATGTACTCTGCCTCTATGATTGATAAAGAAATGGAGCTTTCTTTTTTACTAAGCCATGCTACTAAATAATCACCCAGGAAGAATGCTCCTCCACTAGTGCTTTTTCTCTCATCAACACAGTTTTCCCAATCTGCATATGAGTAAGCAATTAACTGAAAATTCTAATTTCTTGGATACCACAGACCATAAGTCATTGTTTATTTTAAATACCTGAATATCCTTTTAACAGCTTGCAAATGACTCTGTTTAGCTGCAGCCTGGTATATTCCTACAATTCCTATAGCATGCATTATGTTTGGGTGAGATGATGTGATGTACAACAGGTTGCCTATCATTGATCAATATGAGCTTTGATCAACATTAGGTGAATCATCATCATTGCTTAATTTACATCCAGTTACCATAGGTGTACCCACAGGTTTAGAATCTTCCATTTGAAACCTTTTCATCATTTCTCTTAGATATTTTTCTTGAGAAATGAACATCCCTTCCGACCTCTCAATAATTTGCAGACCAAGAAAAAATGGCAGTTCTCCTATCATAGACATTTCAAATTCAGAATCCATGGCAGAAGCAAACCATTTTACCAATGAATCCTTATTACATCCAAATATGATGTCATCTACATAGACCAATATGATAAGCAAATTATTATCCTCTGTTTTAATATACAGATTGTTGTCAGTTGTTCCTCTCTTGAAACCTTTGTCTTTGAGATACGTATCCAGTCTATGATACAAGGCTTGAGGGGCTTGTTTTAAACCATATAGAGATTTCTTCAGCTTGCATACTAAGTCAGGGTTATCAGATAGTTTGAAAACCTTTGGTTGTTCCATATAGACTTCTTCACTTAAATCTCCATTTAGAAAGGCTGACTTGACATCCATTTGGTAGACTTTAAACCTTTTATGACAAGCATAGGTAAGAAACATTCTTATAGATTCTAATCTTGCTACGAGAGCAAATGTTTCACCAAAATCCAGTCCTTCTATCTGAGCATAGACTTTACAGACTAACCTTGCTTTGTTCCTGATAACTTGTCCTTGCTCGTTAAACTTATTCTTAAAGATCCATTTGGAGCCAATGATGTTTTTTCCTTCAGGTCTTTGAACCATCTTCCACGTATTGTTTTTCTCAATCTGATCAAGTTCATCATTCATTTCTTTAACCCAGTGATCATCTTTGTTGGCCTCATTGAAATTATTGGGTTCCAGCATGGATATGAAAGCTATATGAGACTGTTTGGTGGTTTTGATTAGCTTTCTCCTAGTTTGTACACCTTTGTATTTTTCTCCAATTATCTGACTTGCAGGATGATTCTTTTGAATGATTCTGGAGGAGGAATTTGAAGTTGACTATTGATTTGAGTCTGTCTGAGTGTCTAAGTCTTCATCTGATTCAGATTCTTCATTTTCTAATTCTTGGACCTGTTCATCTTCAGCTTTAGCTGTGTCTTCTGTAGAAGACTCATTACTGTATACCTCTCTTGCTGGGATTCCTTCATCAATTTTTACATCAATACAATCAACCATTTTATGCAGCCTCTTATTATAGCATTTATATCCTTTATTGTTTGTAGAATACCCTAAGAAGATACCTTCATCATCCTTGTCATCATATTTGTCGAGGTTCTCATCATTATTCTTTATGTGGCATTTACTCCCAAATACTCTGAAGTGTTTGATTGAGGCAGGTCTTCCAAACCATAATTCATAAGGTGTCTTATCACTTTGTGGTCTGAGGTGGGCTTTGTTAAGCACATGAATTGTTGTGTGTATTGCTTCTACCCAGTAGGTTTGACTAATGTTCTTCTCATTCATCATTGACCTAGCCATTTCCTGCACTGTTCTATTTTGCCTCTCAACAACTCCATTTTGTTGTGGAGTTCTTGGGATTGTGTATTCTCTCTTGATCCCATGTTCATCGCAGAATTCCTTGAAGTCTCTTGAAATAAACTCTCCTCCCCAATTTGATCTTATTGCCTTTAACCTCTTGCATGTTTGTGTCTCTGTCAAAGCCTTAAATATTTTAAACTTCTCAAATGCTTCATCTTTTTCTTTGAGAAAGGAAACCCAAGTAAGTCTGGAGTAATCATCAATAATCAACATGAAGTAGTTTTCTTTCCCTGTGCCTTCCTGTCTTGATGGTCCACATAAATCCATATGAACTAGTTGGAGTGGTTTCTCTGTTGAAGTAAAGCTCTTGGACTTAAATTGTGTCTTTTTTTTCTTCCCTACTTGACAGGGTTTACACATTGAATCTTAGGGCTTTGATATTCTTGGAAGATCTTTTACTGCCTCGAGGTTTTTGAGTTTGATTAAGTGGTCAAAGTTTAGATGACCAAGTCTCCTATGCCATAACCAGCTTTCATCATGTTTTCTTAGATGACATTCCTCTCTATTTTCTTTCAGCACATATACATTATTTTATGTCCTTATGCCTTTGGCCACTACTTGTCATGAGTTTACATACTTTATCTTGCAGTCCTTGGATGTGAACAACACTTCGCATCCTCTATCACACATTTTACTTACACTGAGCAGATTATGTTTCAGCCTATCCACAAGTAAAACATCTTGGGATTTTCCTTTTCCATTACTTAAGCTCACCATCCCTTTTCCCTTTATTTCCCCTGGAGCATCATTTCCAAAGGTTACGTTTCTTGATATTCTTTCACTTAGAGATAGAAACTTGCCTTTGTATCCCGTAATGTGTTTGGAGCATCCACTGTCTATATACCAAGGGTTCATTTTTCTTTGAGCGGACAACACTAATCCACACTTGTCACTTTCCTTCTTCTTCCAAAACTTGACATTTGCAGGAGATTTTGAATCTGGTTCATATTCCCTTAACCGACAGTCATTAGATTTGTGTCCATAGTTATGATAGATTTAGTATTCAATCTCATTGTTCAACAGGTCAAACTTATTGGTGCATCGGTGTCTACTCATTGACTGTTGATTATTTCTTGACCTCTTTAGTTGCATGTCCCTGGACTTAATTTGGCAGTTGGCAATCAATGAAGGTTTGTTACTTGGCTGCATTATTATTTGTTGTGGCAAGTATTTATTCCTTTGAAATCTTAATTACTCATGTCTAAATCTTAAGGAACAATTTACATCTTTGTGACCGAAGTTAGCACAGTTGAAACAATAGCCATAGAAGAATTCTTTGTACCTGGAAAATGGTTGTCTTCTTTGAGAAAATCAATTTCTTCCAGACTGATGACGTCGTTCAGTAGTGCGCACATAACTTCTTTGTTCTACAGATTTAGATCTGGCATATTTTACCTTACTCGACCTGGGCGGCTGATTGTCTTCCTTTGTTTCTACAGGATTGTTATTGTCATTGGTTGAACTTTTAACAAACTTGATGGGTTCTTCATCTCCTGGCTTACCACTACTTGATCCCTCTTCATACCCTAAGCCAGTTTTTAGCTTTGGATTCCTTTTCTGATTTAGAATGGTGGCCAATCCTTCTGAGGCTTTGATACTTGACAGATTCTGATTATACAAGGCTTGAAACTTCTCCATTTATTTCCTCGTTTTCACTACTTCTTGTTCTAATGCTCCACATCTTGCCTTCTTTTCTGATAGCTATTGTTTAAGAATCTCTTCAATTTTCTTTGCCTCTTCCAATTCTACTTTTAGTAGGACAAGGTCTTCATCAAGTTCTTTACTGTCTTTCTCGAACTGTATCAACAATTGTCTTTGCTTTCTGTTCTTGATTCTTAGTCTGTCAATCTCTTCCAATGCACTTATCAATTCTCCTTCCATGTCAACCACAGCTTCTTCTTCATTAACATCACTCCCTGTGCTATTATTTTCATAGTCCTCTTTAGCCATAAGTATGAAGTCATTTAGTTTATCTTCAATAGATGAATCATTGTCTTCATCATCTGAAGGATCATCATCATTGTTTATGCAAAGACTTTTCTTCTTAAAGTTATTCTTTTTAAAGAGATTTTTGTGTTTGTATTTCTCCTCATTATCACAAGTATGATCCTTTCCTTTGTGGGGACATTTATTTGCAAAATGACCTATCCTACCACAGTTAAATCATTTGAAAGGCAGTTTACCTTTGTATTAGCCTGATCCCTTCTTCAGTCTCTTCACAAATTTTGCTTCAATTTCATTGGGCTCAGAATGTTCATTCTTGCCTTCTTTAAATGATGCTTCTCTGGAGGTGGGTTTATCTTTAACTATTCTCATTTTATATGCATCCAATGTTCCTAGAAGTTTATCAAACTGCAATGTTTTTAGATCATTAAGTTCTTCTATAGTAGAGACCTTCGGGTTGAACCTATCTGGGAGAGATCTCAAGATTTTCTGAACTAAAGAAGGTTCCCCAATTGTTTCACCAAGTGCCTTCATTGCATTTACCATTTCTTCTACTCTCAGAAAGTATATTTCAACAGTTTCATCTTCCTTCATCTTCAGCTGTTCAAACTGTATTCTGTAGGTTTGAATCTTTGCATCCTTTACCTTCTCATTACCCTCATAACTGCTAATGAGTTTGTCCCACATTTTTTTGGCAATTCCTAGGTGCATAAATTTTACGAATTCTACTTCTGCAAGCCCACTCAAGATAGCATTCATAGCCTTAGCGTTGAAGCTAAATTCTAGTTTGTCATCCTTATTAGCTAGCACAACTAGCTTTACATAACCAGTATCTACCACATCCCAAACATCTGCACCTAACGACATTATGTAGGTTCTCATTCTAACTTTCTAGAAGGCAAATTTTGTTCCATTGAATAGAGGGGCCTTATTGGTTGAATTTCCTTCATGGTTTGACATGTTTAAGCTCTAGGATCTACCCTTAGATAAAAGGGGCCTGCTATGATACCAATTGTTGAACAACTGAGAGGGGGGGTGAATCAGTTGTTACCGTGCTTTAACAATTATGCTTCTTTTAAAAAAAATTCAAGGCACTCAATGATGATGACAATAATGCAGGGAAATAAACAATGGCACATTCAACATCAGTCACATATATGAGAAACACAGAGACAGATATTTCCCGAGGAAACCCATATAGGGTAAAAACCTCTTTTTCTTTATATGATAAGTAATAGTTACATTCTTTACATTATCATACATATGAGCACCAACTCATAATGAGGCTACAACCTCAGTTTTGCAAGCTGCTACTTGTTGAGAGCACCAACTCTCTGTTTTCTCTAGCACCTAAAAGAAGGAAGCACCAACTCCCTGATTTCTCTAGCACCAACTAGAAGGAAGCACCAACTCCTTATGTTCAAGCACCCACTTGAACCTTTGAGGAAACCAGTCCTCCCTAGCACCTCCCAACCACCCTGAATTAAAAATTCTTTGTTACTAAAACTTATTACATCGATATAAAGTTATTCAATGGCTTACCAACTTTGTCATTGTTCTGTTACACTGCTCTGCCATGTCTGCATCAGTCTCTTTTGCACACCCGTTGCACTTTCTGTTCTTCTTCCTTTTATGCTCTATGCGCCATATCCCTTCAATGCACCATTCCATGACTGTGCATTTCTTCTCCTGTGCTCTGCCTCCTTGCACCCCCTAAATTCTCCTACCTAACGACAACCCTTATCTCTTCTTTGTTCAACATTCTTATAGTCTCTGTTGTCTTTGTGCATGCAATATTCGCAATGCCTCTGCATGCTCACTCCACACCAAATTCCTGCACATCTCGAGTGCTCCGCCTTATCATCATCGCGACTCTTCAACTTCTTCAGCAGTTTTTTTTCCACGCATTCAGCATCACTGGGTGTTCTATCACAGCTTCTTTGGAAGTTGAGGCTCTTCATCCTCTTTGTCTTCAACGAGCTTATTCTTTCTATTTTCAGCTACAGACTTCAATGCTCATCCACCTGTCAATCCATCTAAGAGTTGTCTTTCTTCACTGGATGAATCTTCATCTCCTATGGCAATCACACAGAGTCTCTTCGAATCCTTTCGCAGAGATCATCAATGGTTTCCAGCAGTTAGTCTGCGAGGGGAAACATTATCCCTCTGATCATGATCAAATTTACTAGCACCGTTGGATTAACTCTATCGTTCTTTATTCATTTTTCATTTCGGAATTTTAGGGTTTCGGCACTCCTATGGTAAGGTCTCTTGACGCTCCATGTCTCGATATCCGAAGCTCCGAAATGGAGTCGGATCAATGGTCCACACTCTAAGTGATCCGATAGTCCTGATCTCTTCGTGATTTTGTATATCGCAATATCAGTGTTCGCAACTTCAGGACTCCTATGGTAGGAGTTATTGCCTCTCCAAATTGCGATTCACAAAATTCCGAAATGGAGTTGGATCGACAGTCCAGATCACACCTTCATCTGACAGCTACAATTAAATCACAATTTTTCATATCATGATTTTGGCATTCTTGTGGTGAATGTTCTTATGCATCTCCAACTCCTCATTTTCAAAACTCCGAAGTGATGTAAACCTACTGACGTCACACGTCGATTGACACGTGTCGAATAACTGCCACATGTCACTCTGATTTGTGGCTTACATGTGCCTGAAATTTTGAATCAATTTGACACTTGTCATTACCTGGTTGTGCCATGTGTTCTTAGCTGATGTGATTTGCTAACGTGAGTCAAATCGATGGTCCAGATGTGATCTTGATTCAACGACTCAGATCATATCGCAATTTCGCATATCGTGATTTCGGCAATCCTGTAGTATTGTTTCTTGCCTCTACAAGTCGTGATTCATGAAACTTCGAGATAGAGCTAAGATCAATGGTCCACGATATCGATGAATCTACGGTCTAGATCTCATCGTGAATTTGCATCTCATGATTCATTCGATGGAGGTTCTTTTCACTCCAAGTCGCGATAGGAGAAACTTTGAGATTGAGCTTCGATCAACGGTCCAGAATCTTGGTGTATTGATGGTCTAAATGTTCTCGCGATTTTGCCACTTCACGATTTCGTCACTTCATGCTCTTTAATGAACGTGCAGGTTCTCCCTGATCCAACGATGGTCGGATCTTATGCTCAGATCTGACGCTTGAGCTCTGTCCTCCTCTTCTGCTTGATCTTTTTGTCTACATTCAGATCTGACGGCCATCGATAAGTTAGGATAGGATCCAACGATCACTAACGCTTCTCCTCCCAAGCTTACACATACTCCTTACTTGGAATAATTTCTAAGTGTCAAGGGCCTCGACCTTTGATCCGCCTGATGCTATCTCTCTTGAGATTTGGTAATGGGTTAACCTCATTCCTAGTGTGCACCTACGCACTGCGTTTGACTCTGCGCTAATTCCTCCTGAGCTTACTTTGTCCTTGTTTTTCCTTCGCTCCATACTCTGATCTTGCCATCAATGACAAGAAAACCCTGCCTATAAAACATGCCAACATACTTTTCCCTCTTCTTTCTTGTCAAGCTGCTTGACAATTTGACAAACTTTGGCTCCTTCCCCGTGCCAATGTTGCACTATGTTGCATCAACATAGTAAATAGTCCTTTTGGAATGTGATTGTTGGGCAACTGAACAATATGATGGTCGACAATTCTTTCAGAATGCACCAGTATGAGGATTTATTTCAGGATCAGGATCTTGATCAATATGTAATGTTGAAAACTCATCAATATTTTTCAAGAATATTTTGATCTCAATATCATCTTAAAACACTTTCCAATGCTTGACATTGTCAAGTATAGAGGGTATATATCCCACTTATACATTGTACCTGAGTTTAGGTGGGAGAGGAACTCTAAAATTGCTTTCTGAAATAGCCAGAGAATCAGCCACAGTGTTTTCTCCTCTTGGAATAAAGGATATGTTGAAATCTAGGAAAACACTATCAATGAGGTCCCATACTTCATTTATGTAACTCCTAAGCCAAGGGTGTTTGGCCTGATAAATGTTTCTGATCTGCTAGATAATCAGTTCATCATATCCAAATAGAGATATCTCCTAAATCCCCATGTCCTTTGCAGCCCTTAATCCCAAAACAAGAGCTTCATACTCTACCACATTATTGGTAGCTTCAAATTATAATTTGTATGAAAGAGATGTGGTTTCCTGAGCAGGGAAACAAAAACTACCCCAACACCAACACCAACACCTTCTTTGGAAGAAGCTCCATCAGAGAGCATTTTCCAAACAGAGGTAATTGCAGGAGAATATTCACAGAGAGAAATAGGATGTCTTATTTCAAGAGGGTGCTCAGGAGCATTAGTAAGCTAAAATAGACTGGAACCCAAATTAGTATCAAAGGCAAAGATAGGATGATTGGTAGGATCGGCTTCATCACTGATAATGTAGGCCAATTGATCTTCTCTGTACAATCTCCTATGCTACACTCCAAATACTGGAATGGTAGCATATGTGACATCCATCTGCAAGCTTCCCCCAAGTATTTTTATCCAAGATATTGACAACAACATGCCAAACTTGGGAGGAACATCAACCACCATGATATCCATGACCACACTTTTCATGGGCAGCTGAAACAATGTTACCACCAGATATTTTATGACCCCAATACATTTCACTCTCCTCGAGTCAAAAGAATACAAATCATGATAAGCCTTTGTGACTTCCAGTCTTAATTATTCTATGACAGTTTTGGGCATGAGATTATGGGAATCCCATGAATCCATTAGACAGTTGTGAAACACCTCATCATGTATGTTCAGTGATGTGTAGAAGGGAGGGGATGAATCATCTCCGTCTTCTACCATTGGACCTAATATGACTGCAAGATTTTTGTCTTGGAGGTTTACTAAGTCTGTGGAATGATAGGGTGGTTTGAGCTGCAACATCTTAGAGAGGGACCTTTTGAAGTCTTTGTGATTGACTAGCTCTGTCAGGGGGACAGGGATTCTGATCTTCTGAATTTCATGTTCAAAGCTAAAGGAGGAAGGGGGTTTCAAGATTTCTCTCACCTCTAGGAAAATATCTTTGGCTATTGGCGAGGGATTCTGAGCTTTCCTTTCCTTAATGGTATTCACTGCATGCTTAGTAGGCTTCTCTTCTTTGGGAGGCTGAGTAGGGATGTCAAAATATTCTACTTTCCTCTTGGACCGGAGGTTGTATTTGCTAGGACTGGTATTGGCCTTTTCTCCCTTACTTAGCTCATTTATTTCATTGTTTAGGAGGGATTCCTCGTATGTGAATTGATTCCAATGGAGAGATGGGGAGGTGTCTCCAATACAGTGAATTTCAGGGTCACGCTCCTCTTCTTCCCTTTCCTCATCAATAACAAGGTTATTTTGAAGGGGAGTCTGGATTTTCTGATCGCTTCTATCTCTGTCCTTTTTCTCACTTGGCATAATCTGAGGAGCATTGTTATTCAGTCTCGTAAAGTTTCCTCTGTTATTAGTATTTGGGACATTCTTATAACCTTGCTTCCCTTCGAATTTCATCTTCTCCATTTCTGCAAACATGGACTTCACCATCTTCATTAATTCATCTACTTGAGGGTAGGATATAGAATAACTAGAGGTTGAGGACTTATATCTTCCTCTTCCTCTGTCTCTGTCGGCTTTTCTCCTAAGTCTTTCAACTACCAATACATTGGATTATACTTCCAAGGATGCATCTTTCATATGAGTTAGGAAAGTAGATCTTCTTTCCCTAACTAAGAGGCAGAAATTGGGGTCAAAAGAACTAGCATAAGTGATTTTGGCAGAGGATTTTGTAGGATTTATCTCAGTAGGTATATTATTGTACATTCTGTTGAATCTTTTGGAGAAATCATAAACAGATTCTCCCTCTTTTCTCTTCAGGGACCCAAACTTTGTGGTATAATACATAAAGTCCTTTTTATCCCCCCATTGTCTCAAGAAGGCATCATCTAGAGCCTCGATACAAGAAATAGATACAGGGGTTAATCCCCTAAACCACTTCCTAACCTCACCATCAGGGCTCTAGAAAAAGACTCTCATCTAGACATCTTCATTTTCAATATTTAGGTTGTCTGCATAATTGTAGAAGGAAACAAGGTGATCTTCAGTAGTTATGTCCATCTCTCTAGTGAACTTAGGAATATATTTTAGGTAATCTTGAGCAGGGAGGGCATTCATTCGTTGAGGTAGGACTATAGGGGCATATCTTGTAGCCACTATGGAATCCATTCTATTTCCAGGGGGATTAGCACCTATCATAGGGATATGAGGTGGAGGATAATTAAAAGGAGAAGGGTTTCGAATTGGGGAGACTGGGACTGAGCCTCTGGGAGGAAAGGGAAGCAGCAGAGGATTCGAAGAAAAGGCCAAAGGGATTGAAGGAAAATAGGTTTCTCTATCTGTAGCAGCAACAATAGGATGAGGAGTGGTAAAGCTCAGGGTGAAAAAATCTTCAGATGCACTGGGTCTAAACCATGATACAATTTTAGGAGAGAGAGGAGTGACAAGGGTTTCTCCCTCCAATCCCATACCAAGAGCGGAAAAATCAACAAGATCACTCCCAAAATTTAAAGTTCAGGAAACTCCAATACAAGGTATAACAGGGGAATGAGAAGAAAAAAATGGAGTTTCTAAAGAAGGATAGTGGAAATTATCATAAATACCTGGTTCAACAATAGAAGTACCTTCTCAGAGGGCCTTTCCCTTTGTGACAATTTTATCTAGGTCATCTTCAGGTGTTGCAAAAGGCAGTTGTGGAGTAGACCTCGTGTGTCTGCTTCAGAACCCACAACTAAAACAGTGGATTCATTGGTGGATCTGTCTTAGTGGAGTCACCAAGTGCACACTTGCAATATTTAATGTACTAAGTTGTGATGCACCTTCAAAACTAGTAAGCTTTTTCATTCAATCCCTAGGAAAATCTTCAATTTCGTCCCCGGCAATGGCGCCAAAAATGTTGGCACCAAAAGTCACCTCTGGATTGTGGCAGAGGCAAGCCCAATACCCATTAGTTTGTATGTCACAATGAATAAATTTAAGGGTGGTTTAATGGACATAGTCTCAAGATTATATTGCTTTAGCTCAGAAAACTGGGTTGGCATACATAGACAAGTGAGTTCTTAGTCTAACTTCAGTCAGTGATTTGTTTCATAGTGGTGAGTAGGGAGATAAACTAAAGAAGAAGAAGTGGATTGTTGTGGACGTCTGGTCTTTCAACAGCCAAATGAGAAGAGAATTTGAAAGACAAGATATTCTTGGCTCAGACCTACAAGGAACTAAATGAAATTATCATGAACTGAAATCAATCATACATCACATTTCAATGGTAATCACCCAACTGGATCATCCATGCCCAGGTCATTCAGTTTTGGAAGGAAAGCAACACAAGGAACTGATTAAAACTGACAGTAGTGTCACTGTGATCAAACATACATCACACAAACACATCTATCCTCGACTGGATCTTCCATGCCCGAGTGTTCTAATAAAGTTGTTACAAAGAGATGAAAAGGAAACTGAATTTCATTAGACAATAAGTCTCAACTACATAACATAACTAGAGAACGAGAGGCTTTTACTAAAGCTTTACAATCGGGAGCTCCACTCAACCATCGACACTTACAAAATATAAAACATGAGTATATATACTCAGAACTTCTAATGTCCCCCAGGGACATTATTGGACCCCTGCATTCAAAGATTTGTGTTTATTTTCCTTCTGTTAGACTGCACAGGATTTCCTTTGTCAGACGCAAATCTAAGATAATATGGGTTTTGCAGGAAAATTTCATTACAGGGTGAGCTTGGGATGACAACCCGCCTCCACGAATGGTGCTTCCATGCTTCCTATTTATGGTTGAAATGAGGTTTCAACCACCTTCCTTGGCTTCATCAACTGCCCTTATTTGGATTGGGATGATCGTAGATGTTCATGAATTCTCTTAGGCGACACTCCTGACTGGTTGAGTTAAACTTGGCACCTTGAAGCCATGTTTCCTTCCTTTGTTGTTAATAAAAATGCTCTCGACCCCTTTGGCATGGCTCTTTTCAAGCACCCCATGTGACTATGGGTCGTGACCTCATTCTTGTCCTGCATGATGTTTCGGGGTTTCTCATTTTGGGAGTTTTCACCCCATCTTGGCTTCAATATCACGATGCCCAAAATCGCGAAACATTCACTAAGATCGGCAGTCAAACTCGCTTCAAAATGGATGGCCATGATCGTTCCCTTGACAATATGAAATTTCAACTATGTGATGAGCACTAGCCCCTTTTCTCAGACCTTCTTCCTTTCTGACCGAGTGCTAGGACTGTGGGCCCAATTTTCGGGAGCTTTCACGATTTCATGTTTCGGGAGAAATAGATGTTGCTCCTGGGAAACCACTGATTCACAAAATCACTAAATTGAGATGTCTCATTTCGGGGCTTCGGGCTATGGGTGAACTTGTCGATGTGAACCCCAAACTCTCGATTCCTGAAATCGCCGAAGTCAAATCAACAACCCTCTTCTTCTCACAAACAGACAGCCTAGATCTTCCCCTTCACGAATCGGGATTTCAAGATCCTTGATGCATAATCTCTCAACATTTGAAATCTTGATTTTCATGCTCACTTGATTCCATATAAGACCGTTCTTAGTGTTTTGGCCTACAATAATGAAGACTTGGATGACATGGCTAGGACTTGGGAAAAAACAAAGACTTTTTAATAGAGGCAAAAAGAGAAGTAATCGGCCATAGGGGGAACAGAAAAGCTCGGGGCTGATATCTCTCAGGAAAATTTTGACAAGGAAACCCAGTCGAACAAAGGATGAAAGAAAACAACAAAGGAAAATATACACTGGGAGGAGAAATCTATGATTGGGTCTACACAAATGGGGGGAAAATACCGGAAAAATCACAGACCTAGGCCAAAATCACCATCCACCAGAATATGACAAGCTTAATCGCTAACACATGGTTCTCACTATTCTAGAACAATACCCCCTGATTAATCTCAGATCAAATACTGAATTTTAGTAGCCACAGTGGTTACTACAACAAAATTATCTCAAGAGAACTCATTGAGTCTGTAGATGACATTTTGGTTTGGTAACCGAGTGTTGTAGGCATTATCATCAGTTGCTTTGGCCTTGGAGGTTTTGATTTTTAACACAACTTTAAATATTAAAATGTAATCAATGTCTAGTGGCTCGAAAATATGCATGTTTCATTGAATTATTGATTTAAGGTCATTGAATCTGATCTGAATACTCAAAGAAGTGAAATTGATTTTCTCTTGATGGGATTTACATGTACCACTGAAAAGAAATCTTTGACCACCTCTACAATGTAAAGAATCCCATGAGTCCAACAATTCGTTTCTAGTTGTCTCAGCAATGATTCAATTTCAAACAATTGACATGGATTGGCCTCCTCGTCCACTTGAACAATTTTCTTGATTTCAATAACATTCTCTAATTTCCAATATCGACATTTTCTATTTTATATTTGACGAGGTAAGATTGTTTTTAGACAGTATAGCAGCAGTTTGAGTAGTCAATCTATTTCTTCCTAGGGCGATTTTTGAGAATGTGTGTGACCTTGTGTTTGGAATGGTTTTTTTTTACATTCACATCCAGCGGGACATGTTTTTTTTTAATTCATGTGGGCCATAGCATATCATTGAAGTAGAAAAGGGTTAAGAAGTAAAAATTTTGAACAATTTTGAGATGTAAAACAATTTAAAGAAATCAGAGTTTGGTGCAACCTTTTGAAAAGGTTTATAATATTTTTTGTCACTTCAAAAGTAAGTTTGATCTCTCATCAAAAAGAGAATCGCTCTTAAGCTCTAAGAGATAATTTTATTTGGGCTTTGTCACAAGAAGGGAATCCATAATAAAATAGATTATTTTTTCTCGTATCCTAGATCCACCCGAAATTGAATAA
>ML823626.1:56662-84177 GCA_009831015.1 Picea engelmannii
ATCTCAAAAATAAACAACGAGCGAAGTGTTCTAAACTATTTTTTTTTCAGTACAACCCTCTCTATGATGATAATGATGACGATGATCATATTTTTAATCAACAATCAGTGAAGGAACAACATAGTGATAAACTTTATAATTAGTTTCAGACGAAGTTGAATCTATTCATGAACTTACATTTCAAGAGTTTTCTTTTGATTTTAGTGAAGAAAACCTTTGAATGTTGCAACAACATGCAGTAAATCCGCTTCCACGGATTTCAAAGAAACAGGTTCATAATACTTTTTCCAATACCATCATCAGACCTTGGGAAGAAATCATTAACAACAAGAATAGAACAGGACTTGGATATGACAAGGAAGTTACCTTTCATATTCTTGATTATTCCAAAGTGATGGATTCCTTCAAGAACCTTCAACTTCACCTGTTCAAGTTCAGCATCAGAATGATAAGTGCCAACATTGTAATCCAATTGGTCACAAGGAGAATCAATTTTTTGATCTCCATCTTTGCCAACATTGTGGCAAGCATAACCACTCTTCAGACAGATGTTCAACACTGGAGAAACCTACAAGATTGAAGACTCACTATGAGTGGATCAATCCTTGGAAATGGTGGTGCAGACCCACTCGGCCCTTAGGTCGAGGATCCTCTTACATGATCGTTCTTCATTTCCCTTTGAGATGGATTGGCTCTTTTCAATTCCCTGCTAGAATCTTCTTTCTTTTTATCCATAGGTCCTTTCGGAAGCTTCCCTAGCACGAATGGTACTAGGTGCAAGCTCCCCCTTCTCCACGTGACCACCGGCTATGACCAAGGCCTAAACTAAAGGTGCTTGTCACAACTCACATCTCACGAGTTCGTGAGTCGAAACTCTCGACTCTTCCTGTCCAATCCCATGATATCCAAGATCACGAGATGGGTATAACTCCTTCTCTTTTCAGTGCCCTCCATGCGTGACCACCTGCTAGGTTTCCCACTCGAGCTTCTCGCCTTTCACCACTTTGTGAGTCGAAAGGTTGGACTTTCATACCCTTATCTTACGAACCCCCGAGACATGAAAAGTCAGTGGGGTGTTGACTCTCTTCAATGAAAAATGCGTGTCCTCCTGTCTATTCTACAGGCCCACCTTGCAATTCTGCCATTTGTCCCTTACACTCCACTTCGCACTTCGCCACTTCACTCCTCGCCTTTCGCAACCTAGAGTACCCAACCTTTGGGCTCTCACCTCGCGAACCTCTAAATTCACGAGATCTCTAGATCTCTACTACCTGTCCTCCCCAGATGGACGGCTCTGATCCACTCGCCACTTTGCAACTTCATGAACCTTGATGCAAAACTTTCGGCCATTCAACTCACGAAACCCCGAAATGAAATTTCGCAAGCGATCCAATGGCCCTGGCTGACTTGGATCCTACGGCCCTGATTTCTTCTGAGATTATGCTTGAGGAAAAATCACCGTAACGTTCCTGCTTCTCTGTAGATCTGACGACTCTTGTGACTTCACAAATTCTTCTCAAAGAATTTCGACTATCCGTTTCTTCCTGGACAATTCCTGCGAATTTAACCAAGTATTTCTCCGCGAAACTTACCCGCCTGCAATGCAAACTTGCTACGCCTCCTTTCAACGCCTCAAGGCACCAAACTTCTGTGATTTTATTCAACAACTGTGAAGAACCTATCCCTCCTGAGCTTTCTCCAACTCTGAGTCTTAAGGAAGACTCCCACACACACTCCTTGCGGTGAATATTTCAATTACTTCAAAGAATTGAAGTCCTTTGACTCTGCGCACTCCCTGCAGCAATAGTCCTTCAACAATCTCTAAGGTTCACAAAATCTGGAACTTTACTCAGCCTACACACTCCTTACATGGCTCCTATGCTCAAATTTCACTTCTGCGAGAATGAGAACAACGTTAACCCTCCTGAGCTTTCAAAGGTAAAACTCTGAACTCTTGTCAATGCACTCCTTGTGGACAACTTCACTGCACTCCTTGCAGGAACTCTTTCTCAGATAGAGAAACAATTGAAACTCATTCCTTACTCTCTCTCAGACTTCAAACACAAAGCATGAAATAATATACATAGCATATAAAGCAAATGTATAACATAAAGTAAACATCCATGAGCATAACATTCCACATGCATACACAGAGAACAAATACGACACCATGAATTCTCTTTCTATTAATTCAAATCTCTGTACATGGGTGTTTCCAACTACAACTCTCTACTCCCTTCTCTATGCTCTATGCTCTATTGACATAATATTTTTTCCACTATACAATGAGGGTGTCTATATCTCGTTTCCCTCTTGCGCTCTAAAACCATCTAATCTAAATTATATCTACCTACATTCATTACACATAAAGGTTCCTATCTACTATGCACGAGAGCGGATCGCTCAAGGTCCTTTTACAATAATACAAGCATCCCTCCACTTAATGACTTCACTAATATTTCAAAACATTTTCAAAAAATGTGCTCAGTTCTTTTCTAGCCGTCTCTTATATCCGTGTTGTCTCGTTGCTAGCTATGCTTGCACGCCCTTGCGATGCTCCAGCATCATACTCCCTCACTTAAAAAAATTCATGGGCTCCTATCCATGAGCTCACACATGGTCTGTCCATGCTTCTAGATTTCTTCTTCGTTCTCCCAGATGGCATCTTCAACTGGATTGCCCTTCCACTTGACCAAGTATTCAAAGTATTACTTTCGCCTGGTCCTCTTACCAACTCTTTTGTCTAGTATGTGCTCCATCTATGGCTTCTCTGCAACTGGCATTTGTTTTTTCCACTGAATCTTTGGTTGTTCACTACCTGCTATTGCTTCCTCATCTTTATAAGGGTACAAATCTGAGACATTGAATATCGGAGAAATTCCAATCCCATCGGGTAATTCAATCTCATATGCATTCGCCCCAAATTTCTTCAAGGCCTTACATGGTTGGATTTTCTTCATCTTCAGTTTATTATATGTTCCACTCAGGAATATTTCCTTTCTCAAATGTGCAAGGATCAAATCACCAACTTTGAATTGAAGTTGTCTACTGTGTTGATATTCTCTTCGCTTATATTCTTGGCTCGAACTCTGCAATCGTTCCTTCACCTGGCTGTGAAGTTCCTTCATCACCTTTGCAAAATCTTCTTCACTAGCACTCCTAGTTGCAATCTGTTCTGAATCCCTCAGCTCAGAAATTCCTCTCGGTTGCAAGTCATAAACAATTTTAAATGGACTCTATCCTGTGATCCTATTAAGCGAGTCGTTATAATAAAACTCTGCCTGTCGTAATATGTTGTCCCATTGACTGTGGTATTCTGTCACCAAGCTCCTCAGCAAGTCTCCCAAACTTCTGTTCACGACTTCCGTCTGTCCATCCGTCTGAGGATGATAAGATGAACTAAATGACAAGTTTTTTCCCATATTCTTCCATGAGGTTCTCCAGAAGTGTCCTACGAACTTAGTGTCTCGATCCGAAACTATGCTCCTTGGTAAGCCGTGAAATCAAATGACTTCCTTGAAAAACAGGTTCGCAATGTGAGTTGCGTCACTGGTTTTCTGACATGGAATGAAATGTGCCATTTTGGAAAATCTATTCACTACCACAAATATTGAGTCAAACCCTCTTTGTGTTCTTGGCAACCCCACTATGAAGTCCATGCTGGCTGCATCCCATGACCTCTCAGGTATGGGTAATGGTTGATAAAAACCTGCATTTTGCCTCTTTCCTTTTGAATGCTGACAAATTCTACATTTGTCCACGAATATTTTTATGTCTTCTCACATTCCTGGCCAAAAATATGACTCATTAAACTTTGCAAATGTCTTGTCATGACCAAAATGTCTGGCCAATCCTCCACTATGTTTCTCCTTTAGCAAATTCTCCCTCATGGAGCATTTTGGAATACAAAGTTGATTACCTTTAAACAGTAATCCTTCCTGGATCATGTATTATGCCCATTGGTTTCTATCCCTGAGAATTGGATTCTCAGTTGCTTCATACGCCTCTTTAAAATCTGGATCATCTTTGTACATGTCCCTGAGATCATCAAAACCCAATGTTTTGACTCTGAACTCCTACAATAGCAAACATTTCCTGCTCAAAGCATCAACGACTTTGTTAGAAGTTCCAGAAATATGTTTAATCACAAAACTAAAATTTTGCATATATTCAACCCATTTTACATGTCTTTGATTCAACTTCTCCTGTTGAGTCACAAATTGCAATGCATGATTATCACTATACAAGACAAACTCCTTAGGAATTAACTAATGTCTCCATTTTTTCAATGCCTGAATAATAGCATATAAATCCTTATCATACGTGGAGTATTTTATCTTGGCTTCATTAAGCTTCTCGCTGAAATATGCTATCAACCTGTCTTCTTGACTCAAGACTGACCCTATTGCAAATCCACTTGCATCACATTTTACTTGAAATGTCTTTCGGAAATCAGGCAACACCAGAATTATTTGTTCCGTAATTTTCCTTTTCAGCAAATTGAATTTTTTCTCATCCTCTTCCATCTAGTGAAAAGATTTGTGTCTCTTCTTCACTGTGTCCATCATCGGTGCACTAATTCCACTGAAATTCCTAATGAATATTTGGTAGAAACTATCCAATCCATGAAAACTTTGAACTTAAAAGATATTCTTTGGTGACGGCCAATTCTTGATTACCTCCACCTTATCTGGATCCATCCTCAGCTTATCTGCAGAAATAAAAAACCCCAAATAAATGAGCTCTGTCTTCATGAATGAGTATTTCTTCATGTTTATCAACAACTTCTCTTGTTGTAACCTCTTCATCACTGTAGCCAAATGTTTCAGATGCTCTACCTTTGTTTTACTGAAAATCAATATGTCATCAAGATACATAATGACAAATTTTCCGATGAAATCCTTCAGGACTTCATTCATCAATCTCATGAAAGTACTTGGTGCATTTATTAAACCAAACAGCATGACAAGCCATTCATATAAACCTTCATTGGTTTTGAATGATGTTTTCCATTCATCACCTTCTCTCATACGAATCTGGTGATATCCACTTTTCAAATCAATCTTCGAAAAAAATTTGGCCCCACTCAAACAATCCATCAAATCATCCATCCTTGGTAATGGAAATCTGTACCTGATGGTTATTTTGTTAATTTCCCTTGAGTCAGTACACATCCTCCAGCCTCCTTCTTTCTTCGGAATAAGCACTGTCGGAACAGCACACGGACTCAAGCTTTCTCTGAGTCAATCTATACGCTACTTTGTTTGGAAAACTAGCTCCAGGTATGAGATCAGTTTGATGACTTATACTTCTAATCGGTGGCAATGAACGAGGTAGTTCGTCCACTACTATGTCAGCAAATTCTTCTAGCAGTTCCTGAACCTCTTCTGGTAAATCATCTACCCTTGTGCTGGTTAAAAAAATCTTTGGCTTCCTGACCACAATGAATTACCGTTTCTCCTTCTTCTTAACCTCTGTAAGAAGTTTCTTCCCACTCATGAGAAGTACAGTGTTGCTTACTTCCGGTTTTATTTCTTTATCTTTGATTGGCAACAGCATGTGAGTTCTCCCATTTTTCTCTAGGGTGTATGTGTTCATTCTCCCATCATGAATCACATTCCTGTCATATTGCCATGGTCTACCCAGCAATAGATGACAAACATCCATAGGAATAACATCACAGAGTATTTCATCTTTATACCCTCCTATTTTAAACTCAACTAAACATTGCTTAGTGACATTTACCCGATGTCCTTTTTGCAACCACAAAATTCTGTATGGACTTGGATGATCAATCATCTCCAGCTCCAGTTTTTCTACCATCTCTATAGAAACGAGATTATCTGTGCTACCACTATCCACAATGACTTTGCATACCCTGTATTTGGTCTTGCAAGCAGTCCAAAAAAGTCTGTTTCTTTGGAAAGAACTCTCCACCTCCTTCTTTGGTGTCAAAAGAGATTTTCACATCATCAGCGATCTTCTTCCTTCAGCATCCTCTACCTCAACATTTTGCCTCTGTGCTTCGGTGATGTGAGTCTCTTCTTCCTCTTTCTTCTTGTCTAGACATTCATAAGACTTGTGTCTGACCTTTCCACATGTGAAGTATTTTATTACTCCACCTCTTCCTCTTCCTCTACCTCTAGTACGAGGAAAAATGTTGTTATCAACATACTCTCATTTCTGATCAGCATACTGCCTGCTCTATCCAACATATTGCCCTTTTTGTGAGCTTCCACCTCTCTCAATCTGAGGTTTCTTCCATTCTTCCTTAGGCTTCTAATTTCTATCTTGCACGACTGATTTTCCCCTGGCTTGACTTCTGCCTCGGCCTCTTTGACCTTGTTTTCGGCTCAGCTTCTCTTCCACCTTTAGAGCCATTTGATAAGCATATTACACCATTCAGATGGTCATCATGCTCATCTCATCCTGAATTTCATATCTCAGGCCATTCATATACCTGGCAACCTTTTCACCATTACTTTCACGATAACCTACTCTGATGTTCAGCCTGTAGAACTCTTCAATGTACTCCTTCACTGTCATCAGCTTCTGTCTCAGATTCTACTTTCTTCGAAACAGAGTAATTTGGTAATCTCTGGGAATGAAATTCTCTTTCATCTTTGCAATCATCCTATCCCAACTCTTTATTTTCTGCTTACCTTGGCAGTGTCTATCAGCTTGCAGTTCATCCCACCACAATGTTGCATGTCCTTTAATTCTTGTGACAACATGTTTGACCTTCTTGTCTTCTTCGATATCTTCATAGTCAAAATATGTGTCCAGAGCTCTAATCCAATCTAGAAGCTCTTCAACATCCAAGTTTCCCTCATAAATCAGAATGTCCATTTTGGCTCTTGCACTCATTCTTACAATAGATCTAATCAAGCATTCATGTGTTGCATCTTCTTCTAAAATTTCTTCTTCTTCATGCCCAGCGTCATCTTCACTTTCGGACTCACTGACATCTCCAATATCAACTATGCGCCTTTGTTTTATTTCCACATCTACGAGTCTGGCATGAATGTCATGCAAATCTCTTTCCACTTCTGGATTCTGCACCTACCTGCCCCTTCCTTCTTGCATTTCACTATCCTCTGGCGGATCGGGTGTTTTCTTGTGTCTTCTTCTTGGTGGCATGGCTGAAATTCCTTCTTGCTTTTCCTGCCTGAAATATACAAATAAGAATCAGGCTCTGATACCAAATGGTGCAGACCCACTCGACCCTCAGGTCGAGGATCCGCTTACAGGATCGTTCTTTGTTTCCCTTTGAGCCGGATCGGCTCCTTTCAATTACCTTCTTGAATCTTCTTTCTTTTGATGCACAGGTCCTTTCGGAAGCTTCCCTGGTGCGAACGACACTAAGTGAAAGCTCTCCCTTCTCCGCGTGACCACCGACTATGACCAAGGCCTAAATTGAAGGCGCTTGTCACAACTCGCATCTCGTGAGTTTGTGAGTCGAGACTCTCAACTCTTCCTGTCCAATCCCACGATATCTGAGATCACGATATGGGTATAACTCCTTCTCTTGTCAGCGCCCTTCGCGCGTGACCACCTACTAGGTTTCCCACTAGCGCTTCTCTCCTTTCACAACTTCGCGAGTCGAAAGGTTGGACTTCCATCCCCTTATCTTATGAACCCCCGAGACATGAAAAGTCAACAACGTGTTGACTCTCTTCAATGAACAACGCGTGTTCGCCTATCTATTCTATGGGCCCACCTTGTGATTCTGCCACGTCTCCCTTACGCTCAACTTCGCACTTCGCCACTTTGCTCCTCGCCTTTTGCGACCTAGAGTACCCAACCTTTGGGCTCTCACCTCGCGAACCTATGAATTTGTGAGATCTCTAGATCTCTGCCACCTATCCTCCTCAGATGGACGACTCTGATCCACTTTCCACTTCATGACTTCGCAAACCTTGATGAAAAACTTTCGACCCTTCAACTCATGAAACACCGAAATGAAATTTCGCAAGCAATCCAACGACCCTGGCTGACTTGGATCCTACGGCCCTGATTTCTTCTGAGATTATGCTTGAGGAAAACTTGTCGTAACGTTCCTTCTTTTCTGTAGATCTAATGACTCTTGTGACTTCACGAATTCTTCTCAAAGAATTCTGACCATCCATTTCTTTCTGGACAATTCCTGCGAATTTAACCAAGTATTTCTTCGCGGAACTTACCCGCCTGCAACACAAACTTGCTATGCCTCCTTTCAACACCTCAAGGCACCAACCTTATATGATTTTCTTCAACAACTGCGAAGAACCTATCCCTCCTAATATTTCTCCAACTCCAAGTCTTAAGGAATACTCCCACACACACTCCTTGCGACGAATCCTTCAATTACTTCAAAGAATTGAAGTCCTTCGACTCTGAGCACTCCCTGCAGTAGTAGTCCTTCAACAATCTCTTAGGTTTGCAAACTATAGAAATTTACTCGTCCTGTGCACTCCTTGTAGGGCTCCTATGCTCAACTTGCACTTCTGCAAGAATGAGAACAACGTTAACACTCCTGAGCTTTCAGAGGTAAAACTCTGAACTCTTGTCAACACACTCCTTGTAGACAACTTCACTGCACTCCTTGCAGGAACTCTTGCTCAGATAGAGAAACAATTGAAACACATTCCTTACTCTCTCTCAGAATTCAAACACAAAGAATGAAATCATATACACAGCATATAAAGCAAATGTATAATAGAAAGTAAACATCCATGAGCATAGCATTCCACATGCATACACAAAGAACAAATACGACACCATGAATTTGAATCAAAGCTCTTTCTATTAATTCAAATCTCTGTACATGGGTGTTTCCAACTACATCTCTCTTCTTTCTTCTTTATGCTCTATGCTCTATTGACATAATAATCTTTCCACTATACAATGAGGGTGTCTATATCCCGTTTCCCTCTTGCGCTCTAAAACTGTCTAGTCTAAGCATTAAATTCTATCTACCTACATTCATTACACATAAAGGTTCCTATCTACTATGGACGAGAGCGGATCACTCAAGGTCCTTTTACAATAATACAAGCATGCCTCCACTTAATGACTTCATTAATATTTCAAAACATTTTCAAAAAATGTGCTCGGTGCTTTTCCAGCTGTCTCTTATCTCCACATTGTCTCGCTGCTATCTATGCTTGCACGCCCTTGCGATGCTCCTGCATCAAATGGTCATCAACAACCAAGCGATTATATAAGTCTTACCAAATAATTCAATATTGAGTGAAGACCAATCCTTGTATCACATAAAAAACTTTTACCTCACATAAGTGGTCCCCTTATGGAGTATCTTTTGAGCATGGCCCTCACAGGATGAGATAAAATGTGTTTTTTTTCTGCATGCCCACTTTGTGTTGTACTCAAATGGAACAAGTATGGTACTCTATTGAGCATCAAATGAGGGAGTATAATGATGAAAATATCATGCACCGTAAGGGGGGGAGTTCAAAATTCCAGTGACGATGGTTCATGAAACCACTTGTGGTATCTCCTTTAAGCTGATAAAGGGGGGAATTGGTGATGGAATTGAAGATGGTTGTCAGACAAAAAGTTTCAACAACAACAAACATCAAGTAGGCCATATGGGCATGAAATTTTTCAAATGGGAAACTGCGCTCTGTAGATGACATACTTTGGAAGAATTATGGTTCAATAAGTTTATGTTGAATCATACATAATTTGGATGTTAATTTTTATTTTGAGAGAAATGATGTGGATGTTTGGTTCACATAGATGGTCATTCGACCAAGCAGAGGACAAGAGGATCCTTCTGCATTGCAGCTTGGCATTTGATTGTGTTTTTAGGCATTTTCAGAGATGTGTCAGACTAGAAGTTGATTCACTTCTCTTGTTTCACTCTCATCAAATTGAATTTTACATTAAGTGAACAAATTACATGCATCCTGGCTCACATGATTACATAGTGAGATTTTCAAGAGATGGCAGACTTTGGCAATATTATGGTTCAATGACTTGCAATTGAATCATACACATTATACATTGGGATGTCGTTGGACACCTAAAAGTGTCAATATTGGTTAGTGGTTATCCAAAGACCATCAAATACATGGTATTAATTGGTTAGTGGTCATCCCAAATGATGGATTCAAAGAGAACTTTCAGAGATACACTGATAGTAGAGTGGTGACACTACATGTTCACCAATTAGTAGAAGACATCAGATTCTTCTAGCTAAAATACTCGGAAAAATGATCAAATTGTCAAGCAATTAGGAAATGTTTAGATATTGCAGTTGTTCACTTCCATATCTCAACTCTCTTCTAGTTCATTTCAGATGAACCATTCAACATCTAGATTGCCTATTTTTCAGGCAGTTCTTCATTGAGGCTCAGCTCAGGAGTTTCAGTATGAAGACTTGGAATTGATACTAGTTTATTATTTATTGCTGGTATTATTGATCGGACTTGTGATTGAGAGGGGCATTATTAGCCTATGTCTTACCTTTACCAATCACTAAGTCTAAATTGTCACCTATATTTGTATTATTCTTTTAGGATATTAGTAATATATTCTCAAGTGATGACTAATTATTTAGTTAAGATTTCCTATCCTAGTCATCATGCATGATTTTAGGATCTAAAGAAAATATTTCTATGAGGTGGCATCAGCCATTGTACTATAAATATGTAACATTGGAGTGAATACACTTGAGTTTTCGCTAGTGAGCCTTTTCCTCCATCTTGTTGTTCATGTCTATATTTTATCAAAGGAGAGCTTGTTGGTTGAAACTGCTGCCAGAAATATAAATTATGAATATCATTATACATGTTTTGGGTCAGAATGCTTATGTATACATGTTTAATTTTAGGCCAGAGTGCCTATGTATATAAGATTGGGTTGGATTGCCTGTGTGGATTAAGGCCAGAGGGCCTGGATTTGTAAAGTTACTAATATTGGAATGGTGTTGTGCACTAAGTACAGTGCCAAAATAAGGGGAGGGGGATGTAACATCCTGATTCTAACCCTTATGAACTATAATGTATTATGTAAATATGACTTAGGTTGGTGAGCCGGTAAGTTGAAAAGGGGCCAAAGTGCCTAGGAAATGTAATACTTCATATACATTAATAAAATACACCACTAGTTGGAAGACTGAAAAGGAAAAAAGAGATAGGGGGCTATGATTCCATGAGTGAGGGTGCTTGAGGAGATAATTCTTTTTATTATCATTTTATTTTATCCATAATTGATTTTATGGAGAAAATGGGTTACATGAGATTCTTGGGAGGGAGGCCATGTGGCTCTTGTCTTCATGTGATTTAAACATCCCTTGGGGGTTGTTTTGGGTCTTCCTCTTCATCTTATTCCCCTGGTTCATTTTGTTCCCTTGTTCTTCTTGCCTCTTTAATCAATGTTGCTAGTTCATATGCTCTTGGGTTGAGCATGGAAATGAATGGAAAGAAGAGGAGAGCCATTGATGAATGGTTGTAATAATTATTGATCATTATAGGAGGGAATGGATGCTTATCTGCATGATCTTGATGGAAGTTCAGATAGAACTATCCACAACTGTAATTCCTGAGAGTCCCAGCAACGAGATTCTTAACCAAAAGCACTGTAGCCTTGGAAGGAGATGGATAACCTGAGGGACTGTGTGGTAGAGAAGGGGGTCCATTCCCTTGGGGTTGTGCAAGCTGGGTAGAAGAGAGTTGGTGTACTTGGATTGTTGTGAGTGTTGAAAGGATTGTGATAGCTTTAGTGTTGAGAGGCATGTTAGTTATGATATTGATGATAGTTCAGATTGAGCTGTCCATAGTTGAGAGTCCTTGGAGTTTCTAATAGAGATATTTCCCTACCAATAGCACTGGAGACCTGGAGAGAAACAGAACATCCTCAGGGACTACATGGTAGAGAAATGTGTTCATTTATTTGGGTTGTGCAAGCTAAGGGGGAAAGAGAGATGGAAATAAGGATTTGTTGTGAGGTTGGGAAACCTAAGAGCTAGTTAGCCAACTATTGTGTGTTTTATATTTGGCCTAGGACCCGTCCTTATAGAATCATATCCCTGGCTCGGGGGTGACATATTATTGAGAGTAAATGAACAAGAATGTCTATGGTTGGGTGGAATTTCCTTGGCCTACAACCAATTGGTGAATGTTTCCTTGAAAGATAAGTGCTCTCTATGTTTTCAGTATAATGTTATTCCGTTGTGTATTTAATTATCTCTGAGATATGTATTTTTAATGTGCTTGTCTGTTGATTGTTTGTTGTGTATGGCATGTTTCTTACTTCTTTATCTTGTATCCTGGATATTGTATTATGCATGTGGTGTGCATGCTTCTAACATTGTTGAGAAGTCCTTTGTTTTATAGATAAGATCAGACAAGTGAGTCTTGAGACTACAATGTGCCTCGTCTACAGGTGGTTGGGTGTGTTGCAGCCGGATATAGTGGCATAGCCCAACCTGTGGGTGGTTGGGTATGTTGCATACCTTGAGCACTCACATGAACAACAACATAACCTTATCTTCCATGCTTCGAACCTTCATAGATTTTATCCTTTAACGAACTCTTGTTATTGTGGAAGAGATATCTTACTGAGTGTTACCTTCTGAAGTAGCTACATCTCATGTTGGATAATCTAATGGCTAGAATTACTGCAAAAATTCTACAATCGACGGTCTGGTCCAATATTTTTGTAACTTGTGATTTGATAATATCTTATTCGTTGATCTCTTCCTCCTCCTTTGATGAACGTTTGTATTTCAATCTTGCAAATTTGATGGCTCCAGATCATTTTCAAACCTTGAGGATCAATGGTTCCAACTTAATTAGTCATTGATATGGACAACTTTCATTTACTCTAGTACTACAAAAATTCAGGAATTTGGGATATTTATGCCCCTTTCTTAATTCCAACTATCCCCAGAGTGGCGAAGTTCTACTCCATTGTTGATCTTTTCCCTAGTCTCATCCAATGGTCACGATCAAAAACTGTTTTGTCTCCTCCTTTCTAACATATACGCAACTTAATTTGCTCTTCTAAACCTTCATCATTGATCTAACCTTATGATAGATGGTTAGATCTATACTACCACATTTATCGTTGAATTTTGACTAATTTTAGCTTTTAGATGAGATTCGGCTCCGACTTAATATTTAGTTGAGATGGATGGTCCTTTCTCATTTAGACATTCCAAGACCTCGATATCCTTTGAGTAATTGAACTTCCTTTATCTTTGAATTTGGTCAATGCCGAAGTTGACTATTTCCACGCAACTTTGATTTGAAGGTTGACAAGATTCCAAGGCTTCGACACTCTCGGATTTCGAGAATTTTGAGCTTTATCATGTCCTTCAATATCATTGAAGTATCATATAGTTTCACTACCATGTATCTTCTCCTAACTCAATCTAATGGTTTCTTTTTAACCCAGGACATCGTGCCTTTGGCCCCACTTATCCTATCTCTCCACTACACTTGATCAACAGTCAAGAATGATGATGTAGTAGATCAACAGTTAGATTTACTTTGTGATTCTGACCTTCGATGATTAGTTGATAAAAGAATCTTTGATATCCTTGAATTTAATGACCCTGGAGTGACGTGGCATGTGGACATCACTGTTGAATTGGAACTGGTTGAGTGGCTTCCACGTGTCACCTTGATTAGTGACTTTCATATATCTAATGTGGGAACTAGACCTTGACACTTGTCACTAGCTGATTGTGCCACATGTCATCTTTTTTTTCTACCACATGTCTCCCTCCTAGACCATGGCTCTAGACTGCTTGATATATAGGTTCATATTGCTACCAAATTTCTTCCCTCGATCTGACATTTGTTTGGATTTTGTGACTTCGGGGTTTCGACCTTTGGGTATTCTTGGTTTTTCTTAACTTCTTATTGTCGGAGAGGTTAGCACTAGAGTTGAACACCTTCTTTCCTTTAGTATGATCTGATGATTCAAAATTTCCATTCCAGATCAACGGTCGACATTTAATTCTAGATTAAATCTTGAACTAAGAGCTGAGAACTCATCTGAAGCTCCTTCATGATTGATGGTTGGAATTATTTCATGACTTCAGGATTTCATGGATTCTTCCTTGTCTCTAGTAATTGTCAAAGTGGCGAAGTGACAAAACTTATGCTATTCTTCCACTTGGCTTCGATCAACGATTGAGATTTCGACCTTGTTTCCACCAACGATTAGATGACTTTGAACGTTCTCGAACTTCATTCCTATCCCTGATTAATGGTCATGATCACTTGTGTTAGAACTCTATAAATATGTCCACTTGAATAGACAAATGACAAAGGTAACTGTTTCAACCAGCTTTAGAGATGAGGCACTAGCCTGCTCAACTAAGAGAGGGCTCTCTCGTGTCACTTGATATACATATGGAAACCGGTGGCTAGGTTTGATATGTTTTGGGGTTTTTTAATAAAATTGTTAAAGAACTGAAGATGACCTTTGGGCTATGGGGTCAGGAATGTAGGATGCATTGCCAAATCATGAAAACAATTAAGAGAAAAAGGATAAATGAGGAAGTGACTTCTGATTTTATACTTGAAAATTTAGATGGTATCAGAAGAAAAGAAACACAACTATTATCAGAGAATTATAGTAATGAATTCTGAAATGGTTTAGAAGAGATAAACATATTCTAAATTGCCAAGTCAAGAGCATTGAATAATGAATTCTAGACTTTTAATTTCTCAATTTAGACATAGGAAATAAAAAATGAAATGCAGAATAACAAGAATCACACACTATGAGAGAAAACGAGACTCATGACACCACCAGTTAGAATATTTTCATAAAAAGTCTGAAATCTGCCTTTGCATCCATGTATTCATTCTAGCCCTAGATATTTACAAAGTTTTCATGCACAGAGGGCAGGCTCCTCCTTTCTCCATGTTTCTATACTCTTGAGACCAAACATATATAGAGGAAATTCACGTGGAATTTAAAACGTTTCGACTTCCTCATAATTCTAAAATAGATAGAAGTTACAAAAAGGAAGAACAATTATACTATTTAAAGGGACCTGTTATCTCCTCAAATAAATCAAGTGAGATTTTTAATTTTAGGTGATAGGATGTCTTTTAAAAAGGTATTTTTAAATTTTCTTAAAGCTCATTTCTCAAAGCTTTATGCATGTAATAAAGTTTAAATAAACATTTGTTTAGTTTTTATTTGATCTAATTCAAATCTCAGGTTTTGGTTGCTTAGGCGAACATTTCGATTGTTCATTAGCCACCGAAAGCCTTATATTTCGGTAGCTTAAATAAAGGAATCCAGGGCTATTTTATCCACCGAAATCGCAGAAGCGGGGAAAGAGCCAGCACGTCCTATCACACGTTTCAACCATCGGGTTCAACATTTTATGATTGCAATAAGCTGCCAAAAAGATGGGAGAACAAACCGTTCACGACCAGAAGTTGATCCCTGTGTTACATAAGTGAATCTTTCTAGATCATTATATCATGAAGCCATGTGCTTACGTACCCTCCATTTATTTCAGTTATCCACCATGACTGTTGCAAATCACCAATTGTTCTAACACATCCCTTGTAATCAGTGCCACGTTCTTAAGCTCACCCCATTTTTCTCATTTCTATCACAGCCGAGATGACTTTCACTAAATCTACGTTGTGTAACTTTCCCCCAAAATCTGCTCCTTCAATCCCAGGTGTGCGAAAACATTGTGGCAAATGAAGAAAGGGATGTCAACCCTGAGGAAAGAGCTCAACGACATTAGTTACCTGAAATCACACCCGGAGGTATGTCAAATGTTCAGGGATGCAGGGTGTTATAATTTTTGCAAAAAATTACAGAGTTCCCATCAGCAGGTGACAGAGGCCTTTGCCCTCAATTTCGATGGAAAGAAACCAATCATAGGCCAGGATGAATTCGAGATAGATGAATCCCTCATAGCTGAAGTGAAAGAGCCTCCCATGACCGGAGAGAAATGTTTTAAAACTATTGTCACTAAGAATGTTGAATTCAGGACTTATTTGAAACCAGAACACAGGGGTTTGATATGGAATAAAGACATTCCTATGTCTTTCCTTCAAGAGAAATGGAAACAATTATTAAAAGCCATAATGGTTTATGTAACTTGCGAAGGGTGATACAACAAAGTGATGATTTACCATTTTAAACTTATGAATCATTTGACTGGTAGAAACCCACTCAATCTGCCCTATTTTCTCCACAGAAGTTTATCCAAAATGGCGCATCAAGTCAAGTCCAAGACTAATCAAGTTGCAGGTAGATTATCCCACCATAGTCTAATCAAAATTTCGGTTTGCGAGTTGTTGTAAAGAAGAGGCAAAGAGTGGAATTACTTCTTGTTCTGGAATGATTTCCAGACTGAGGTTCAGCCAGAAGACAAAAAGAGTCCTCATTCCAAGAATTCTTCCACTCCCAGAAGTGGAAAGAGGAGGAGGAGAGCTATCTCTCTAGCCCCAGTTAATCAACCCTCTCCTTTCTCTAAGCTTGACAAAACTAAGAATAAATTAAATTTCAACAACAAAAAAGAAAAGGCCAAAGAATCCATAGTGAACAAAAACATTCTTAGTCTTCCTTACACAAACTCGGAGGATGAAGAGCACCAGATTGAAACAGGGCATGAGGATTCAGTTACCACAGGGCATGAAATTTTTTTTTTAGTGGATATATACACAGCAAGTTATGAGAACCTTCCATCACCTACACCTCAAGAAGAACAAGAACCACAAATTGTAGATGCCTCATCTAGTAAACGAGTGAAGCAGAGTAAATCAAAGGAAATCAAGAAGCTTAAGAGGAAGTTAGCCAAGAAAGAAGTGCTAGAAAGGGTAATAAAAACCAGGTATGAAACCCTGTCAAAGAACTTTGCAGAAAGCAACTCATCCTTGGAAATATTAGCCCATGAAAGCATAAAAGAGAAGAAAAATAAGGACAAGATTGTAAAAGACTACAATAGCTTATGGAGAGTAGCTCAGGGCTTGAAGAAAATGGTCGAGGCTTTGAGGAAACAAGTTATTTATTCAAAACACCAAGCTTTGACACATGCTTCTCTTGAGACCCTGGCAGAGGTGGTAGTTTAGTGCAATGAACCAGAGGTAGCCAGTAACCCTACAATTTTTAAGCATGATGCAGAAGCCTAAAAAGATCTGTCCTAAGCCGTTTTTGAGCTAAGGTAAGGGTATTTTTGAAATATTGATAATCTCGGGTTTTGGTGGCTTAGGAAAACATATAAATTGTTCATTAGCCACTGAAAGAAGAACTTTCGGTAGCTAATTGGTTCCAATTCTATCTACTCTAGCTATCGAAAGCACTGATAAGGCAAAAAGTTAATGTTTTTGCACAGGTCCAAGTTTTCCTTGTCCAAAAGCCTAAAAAATGGTTCCAATCGATGGAAGATAATTAATGACATCCTTATCAAGAGTCTATTTTAGTTTTGGAGGTGCTCTACAAGATAGAAAGGTAAAAACGGTTAGTTATTTTCAAGGATATAAGGTTGTTTGACTATCAACAAGTGTCATGTTCGACTCCTCTCATATCACATGAGATCCGGCAACCTCAGAAGAATCACTACACCTGCCAAAGAATATGAAGAACATAAAGATCATTTGAGATTTTGAATTTGACTTAGTTTATGGGATCTTTACCTACTTTATTGGGCCAACTATTGATTTTGTATTTTTGGAAAAATTCGATCCAGTAATCTAGGATCTTGAAACTATTTATAAAGGGTTGTAAAGCCCAAAAAAATTGATGAACAAAGGGTTCGATTTTGAGTTCTATAATCCATTTTTATTGTTTAAAGAAACTTTCTTTAATATATTAAGCCTACAATCTTCTTTCATTGTTATTTTCAGACTCTCTTTTATCTTTGTCTATGCCTATGAGTTGAAATCATTCTTTTGTCTATATTTAATGGTCCCATGGTAACTGTCATCTTACTTTTGGTTGTTAAGCAAGAATCATAAGCATCCTTTTCTAGTTTGTTGACCCATCATATATATTGCCTATGTATTTTCTGGTTAATTGATTGGTTTTCTTATTTATTTGATTTACAAACCTATCTGATAATAGCTCTTGAAGGCCTTGTATTGCATGAATATAGCTAGACTGTCTTGAAGATACAATCCATTGATTTAAGATATTCATCTTGATCCAAACCCACACCCATTATTGAGAAAATAGTTACAAAAAGGTTAAGTTACCAGGCATCTCTGAGATACAGCCTAGGAGAGTTTCCTAGAGAGATAAGTACAGGACCGTTAGTAACCGGTTTGTCATATCAGGACTTCCCTTTCTTAAGCTGCCATCTGTCCAAAACTTTCTAAAATACACCTAAATTTACCTGAGGATTTACCTCAACTTGGCGATTTCCTTTTCCAGGGTACTCAACCAAGCTATATTTTCTCCAACACTCTCTATCATCTTGGTTTTGGCCTTCGTCCTCCACCTTTTTCTCCTCTTCTTCATCACAGATGGATGGTAGGTGTTGTCCGCATTCTCACTTATGACAAGATCCCTCATAACGAGGTTTAATTTGACCCCTGACTATGTCTCAGTTGCAGGTTCGGTATGAAATTTAGTTGTCAGTATCTGCAAGACCCATCTTTCTTTCTTACTTAATGACCTGCTTGGCACGTTAGTTGAGAAACTAGTTGCTCTAGACATCGTTTGATGAGTATTGTCCATACCTTTCATATTTTGCAGAGACAACGATTTGGCCACCCTTTGAATTTACAAGACTCGGGAAATCAACACAGGTCGATCTTGTTTTTCTTATGCATAACAAGCAATTTCCCAGAGTAGGATAAAATGATTTCATATCTGAGATTTGATAGTCTTTGCATTTTAATCATGAATTACTGTCATAGTACGTTGGTGTGCCATGCTTCATCAATCCATTTCAAATGATGAGATTTGAGTTAGTTATGTGACAACGTCCTTTTGATACATCATCTGGGAAAGTACCTGGACTAGTGATGTGGGGTGATGTGACCAACTGCCATCCTTCCCATGAGTTATTGATGTGACATTTTAAAACACGTGACATTAGAGCCATGGGAAAATTGGTTTCAGGCAATCTGATGTCTGCCCCGATGCATGTGTAAGAGTGCCACGCATCCCCCATCAAAACTATAATGGCTTTCCCCGATCTGCCTTCGCGACATTAAGTTTCATTCTATTTATCGACCTGATGTGGGCCTCAACTGTGGATATGGGATTTTTCAAAATCCAAAGTCCGCCAAGATACTCCCTTCCTACCTCTGCTATATTTTTCTATATGTCATTGGATATAGCTAGGCCCCCTAAGCTATCACTCATCTACTGTAGTATATCATTTCACTAAATTTTCGAAAATTTTAGACCCCAACATGAAAATTTATAGGGTGATAACATTGGCTCCAACTGGGGATGCTATCCTCCCAACGAGGTAGCAAAGAATGGGTAGATCTGGTGCCTAATCCATTGGGATGCTCCCAAAACACTAGCATCGGCTGAAAACCAAACTCTGCGCACTGCTTCCAACTGTATGTTGGATGTTTGAGTATATTATTAAAAACTGACTGTATCTAGTACTAGAAAACTCAAAATAAAAAATGCTTGACTGAAAAGCTTATTTTCACACTTCTATCTATTCTAAGACTGTTGATATGAAACACTCAGTCAAGTGATGCTGAAATGCCAATGCAACTAGTCAAGCAATTGTCCTCCCAATTTTTTCTGGATCACATCTTTCTTAAGCAGGCAGACAAATGTCAAAGATGACATCTGAAAAAACAAGTGGAATCCAAAACTTGAATTTACGAATAAAACAAACTCCTCCTTCAATGATCACTGTAATAGGATGTCCACAGGATCTTGGAAACCATGAAAAGTCATTTCTCCTTGATGAGAAAAAATAGAAAGGCAATCCTTTTTCATAAGAGTTTTCTTCTCTTGCTCTATTTCTTCTGATTTGAGAATATTTTCAAATGAAATGGCAGTGATAATTTTTTATACTCTATCATGCATATCAACAAAAAAATCCATACATTCTTGAACATCTTTAAATGTGAAAGCCATATTATGTGCATCATCTTGTTCATCAAACAACTCTGATTTGGTTTCATTAAACTTCTAGAAATTTGTTTGAGGATTGTCATTTTGACTTTCAAAGGAATGAATGGAAATAAATTATTTCTCGTAATCTTCTTGCAAATGCGAAAAACCAACAATATGCACTATTTCATAGTCTAGAGTTCCCATGGATGCATTTTCAAAACCATGATTTTCAAACGAATCAAATAAAACCATCACCTCTTCATCATCTTTCTATATTTATGATTGAAACGTGGCATACACTGCTTTGTTTCTTTTCTGAAAAGCTATGTCATTTGTTTGTTTATTTCTAGGAGTTTCCATAGATGCAGTTTCAAAATCCTCATCCATGTCTATGTTGTTTAAAAATTGAACCACCACGTCATTCTCAAGGGAAGAGAAAAAACTTTGCTACACTTTTTCATGTTCGAAATATATATTGATTTCAGGAGAAAGAAAATGTCCTTGAACAATACTTTCTGGAGCAACTCCTTCTTCCTTTTTAGGCTGATAGCTAAACATAGACTGCAAATCTGAGATGACATGACCTTTTATGTGATTGTTTATAGAATTATAATCACCACTCCGCTCATGCCTAGAGGATTCCTGACTTGAGGTACTACAAATATTTTTCTTCAATAATTCAAAACAAGAAAAACATAATGGTAAGGTTGTCCCACCTGATTTGAAACCGTCTTCAATTTTATCCCCAACAGTTGACTGCATTTCAACACAAGTAATAGGGTTTTCAAGCACATGAAAAGAGTGTTGTGATATCTTGTCATTCTGATCCATTGATTTAGCGTGGTTTTTCATAATCATGGATTCATTTTCGTCAATGGTGATTTTAGAGTTCTCTTTCAACAACTCAAATGCTACAAAACATAAAGGTCGGGGATCTCCTTCAGCTGATCCGATATTCTTTCCTCTGCAAGGTTGAGTCATTTCCCTATACTGCTAAAAAAATATTTATGATAGGGAACATGCAGTTTGTTGTTCCAAGGAGTCACCATCACAATCATCATTGTAGTCATCATATATAGGTAAATCAGCAATGTATGCAATATTATCTAACAAGAACAACCCTGGAACGTCAACATGTTCTTCAACAAAATGATTTGCAAATTCATTTTCTTGACTGTCTACAAATGAATACATAAAACCATAAGACCCCTGCTTATCATGGGGTGTATTAGAGGATAAATTAGCATCTCTTATTTCAACAAGTGGAATATAGTTTTTTGTAAAATCATTTGCATTAGAAACTTTGAGAGGACCTATGATATCGTCAATTCTATGCTCAAGATTCCAATCAAATGTTTTGTGTTCATATTTATTTTCACATTCTTGAGCCTTCAACCCCTTATTATGGATCAGTTTACATGCTTGGATGTTGTGTTGAATTTCCTAAGCATCACTAAACATTTGTTGTAAGGACTTAGGTCTTCTTTCCATCAGGAGGAAAGAAAAATCTGAATGAAGAGTAGTTGAATAATGGAGCATGGCAGCAGTTTTAGAGGGTTGAATTTATTCAGACTAATTATAATAGATGCTAGAGAAATTTCTACTAAATATAGAAATAGCTTCATTGTTGTGTCTTTTCAAGTCATAAAACTCAGTGAGTTGCATCTCTAAGGATTTCTCCTTGCCCCAAAACTTTAAAAAGACCTTCTTCAATTCTACCCATGAGTTGATGGTTTCTGGATGTAAATGTTTGAACCATTGTTCGGTGTCTCCTTTCAAGGATTGAGAGAAAATTCGCATACACACATCATCGTGGTCAATCTAGAATAAATTTATAAAATTCTCAAACCCTTGAATGTGCTTTTCAGCCGAGATGATATGTGATTCTCCGTCAAACACAAGTAGGTATAGGAAAATCATGAAGGGTTTGAGGTAGCTTTAAGGGTATATATTTATGTCGAGCCTTGGGGGATGTTGGACTAAGAACTGTGGAAGGAACATCAGCCTGGGTCTCATGGGATTCATCAACTTGGTCACTGTCATTTCGTGGCCTAGGTGAAAACTTTTTATCAGAACCAGCGACAAGGTGAGGGTATCCACGTGCAATGTAGAGAGGAGAAAATATAATTCCAAGTATTTCATGATCATCATTAAAATACAATAGGTAAAGGAAAATACATTTGACATGTTCAAGGAAGGAGCAGAGGCAAGTTAAAATGAAAAGTAAAATGCTTTGGAAGAGGTCCCATTTTGATTACATGTTTTCCTCCATGATGTTGTTCCTTGCCCCTATCAAGGGGTCTTATCTTTCAGTGAAGTCTCTGTCTCGCGCTTGAATCATTGAGAGTGGAGTCGCCTTTTGGAAATTCAAGATTCTTTTGTCAGTGGAGTCGCCTTCAAACTAGTGTGGATTCGCCAGAGAAAGAATACAACCAATATGTACCTAAGTGTCTGCTACTCTCAGACCTCAAAACTCAACCATGTCATTCTTTCTAGGGAAAAAAATCAATTTCTTCCCCAGTAGAGTCGCCAAAATGTTATCACTCTATAAATCTGTCTAGCTGAATAGAAAAACGATAGAGGTAACTATTTCAACCAGCTTTAGAGCTGAGGCACTAGCTTGCTTAACTCAGAGAGGGCTCTCTCATGTCACTTGATATATCTATGGAAATCGATGGCTAGGTTTGGTCTGTTTTGGAGGTTTTTAGTTGAATAACTGAAGATGACCTTTGGGATATGGGGTCAGGAATGTAGGATGCATTGCCAAATCATGAAAACAATTAAGAGGAAAAGGCTAAATGAGGAAGTGACTTATGAGTTTATACTTGAAAATTTAGATGGTATCAAAAGAAAAGAAACACACAAATATTATCAAAGCATTATAGTAATGAATTCTAAAATGGTTTAGAAGAGATAAACATAGTATAAATCGCCAAGCCAAGAGCATTGAATAATGAATTATGGAATTTTAATTTCTCAATTTAGATAGTGGAAAGAAAAAATGAAATGCAGAATAACAGGAATCACACACTATGAGAGAAAACACGACTCATAACACCACCAGTTAGAATATTTTCATAAAAAGTCTGAAATATGGCTTTGCATCCATGTATTCATTCTAGCCCCAGATATTTACAAAGTTTTCCTGCACAGAGGTCAGGCTCCTCCTTTCTCCATGTTTCTATACTCTTGAGACCAAACATATATAGAGGAAATTCACGTGGAATTTAAAACGTTCTGACTTCCTCATAATTCTAAAATAGATACAAATTACAAAAAGGAAGAACAATTATACTATTTAAAGGGACCATTAGTAACCAGTCTATCATATCAGCACTTCCCTTTCTTAAGCTTCTATCTATCCAAAACTTTCTGAAATACACATAAATTTACCTAAGGATTTGCCTCATCTTGGTGATTTCCTCTTCCAAGGTACTCAACCAAGCGAGATTTTCTTCAACACTCTCTATCATCTCAGTTTTGGCCTCCGTCCTCGGCCTTTTTCTTCTCTTCCTCTTCGTAGCTAGATGGTTAGTGCTATCTGCATGCTCATTTACGATGAGATCCCTCATAACGGGGTTTAATTTGACCCCTGACTATTTCTTAGTTCTAGGTTCGGTATGAAATTTAGTTGTCAGTATCTACAAGACCCATCTTTCTTACTTACTTATTGACCTGCTTGGCACGTTAGTTGAGAACCTAGTTGCACCAGACACCATTTGATGAGTATTACCCATACCTTTTAGATTTTGCAGAGACTGTGATTTGGACACCCTTTGAATTTACAAGACTCGGGAAATCAACACAGGTCGAGCTTGTTTTTATTATGCATAACAAGCAATTTCCCATAGTAGGATAATACAATTTCATATCTTAGATTTGATATTCTTTGCATTTTAATCACGAATTATTTTCATAGTATGTTGGTGTGCTACGCTTCATCAATCCATTTCAAATGATGAGCTTTGAGTTAGTTATGTGATGACGTCCTTTTGATACGTCATCTGGGAAAGTACCTAGACTAGTGATGTGGGGTGATGTGACCAATTGCCATCCTTCCCATGAGTTATTGATGTGACATTTTAAACCACGTGACATCAGAGCCGTGGGAAAAGTGGTTTCGGTCAATCCACTATTTGCCCCGATGCATGTGTAAGAGTGCCACGCATCCCCCATCAAAACCATAATGGTTTTCCTTGGTCTGCCTTCACGACATTAAGTTTCATGCTATTTATTGGCCCGATGTGGGCCTCAACCGTGGATCTGGGATTCTTCAAAATCGACGGTCCGCCGAGATACTCCCTTCTCGCCTCCACTATATTTTTCTATATGTCATGGGATATAGTCAGGGCCCCTAAAATATCATGCCTCTACTTTGATATAGCATTTCACTAAATTTCTGAAATTTGTAGATCCCAACATCAAAAAATTTAAGGTGATAACAACTTGAATTATTTTTGCACGAGATTTATCTATTTTCATAACTATGTTTCGGCTTCACTTGAATGTGCCAACTCTTCTTGAGATTTAGGAACATAGGATCATTGTTGATCCTATTGTGATCAACAATGATCACAAATTGCTTCTGCCCCAAGGTGATCTTCCCTTTTTCTCTCATTATTGTACATGTTTTATTCATGTTTCCATCAATGATAGCACACAATCAATAAATCCAACAATGTCCCCATTTGGAATTGAGGGAAACATATCTATAAAAATAATAATTTTTCTCCCCCTATCACTTATCTCATTTTCAAGTTGGAAGATTGAAATTCTACTGATACCAAATTTGTTTTACTATTTTTCTCCCCCTTTGACATCAATGACAAAGAGTCAAACTTTTACTGTTTTTCTCCCCCTATGAATGTGCCACTTGTTATCTCAATCTCTTAGGATTTTTTGTTCAAATAGGGAGTCTTATTGATACCAATAGTTTTGTAGTGATCAAGTATATTACACCTAATCCAATGACTTCCTCATCTGATGACCCAATCAAATACTCCCCTTGACTTTTTATTGTTTCATAAGGTTTTACTTTCTTCGCCTAAGTCATAAAGGACAAGGGTGTGAATCTTACTGATCTTCTTCAGATGTTTCTTCTTCTTCATGATATTCTTATTTTTTCAAGAGTACCAATTAATGCCAATTGATACCAATATATCATATACAGTGATACCAAATGAACAATATCAATTGATCATTTTCTATTTATAATCAATTGTTAAAGTATGCTATCACTTTTAGTTCTTTGATTCCAAGATATCTTTACTATTCTTTGATACTATTAATAACTTTGTTCTATCCATACTATGTATTTATATATTTTGAATGCTTTGTTGCTTTCTTCTTTAGATATTATTTGTTTTATTCATCACACAATTTTACAGACTGAATTTTTTTTTAGAGTTCATGATCATTACCTTTGTTTTGTGTACCAAAAGTTTCTTCATCTTCTTCTTTTTGCATTTTTCTTTTATTGGCTAATGGACTATTGATCTACAAGATATTGTTAGGATCTTCTATTGTGTCATATTGTTCTTTAGGAACTCTCCTTTCTTGAGCTTGATCTATTTCATATTCAAATCTTTGAATTTTGCATTCCTTATTAGGAACTTCACCCATCATTTTCTTGTTATCAATTTCTTCATTTTCAGGTGCCAAATCATCTTTCTTTATTTCTATTTCGGATTTTCTTGTCCATATATTTTCATGAGATATTTTGTTTGTTTGAACTTTCTTTTCTAAATTTGTCCTTTGAAATTTTCCATCTCTTCTTTTCTTCCAACCATCATTATTTTTTCTTCCTAACTTGTATGAATTATTTCTCATGGATTGACTTCTTGATTTTCTACAGCTTTGAGATTTGTGGCCAAACCTATCATAGTTGTAGCATCTTATGGTATGACAAAACTTTGTTGTGTGGCCAAAATAATTTCATCTCCAACATCTCATTAGGTTACTGGACCTTCTTGAATTTTTCTTTTCAGGAATCTTGCACTGCAATGCTTTGTGACCAAATTTATGACAAGGAAAGAAATAACCATTGAAGGTGTTTCCATACTTGAGTCTATTGTGACATGAGAAGCTTGTATTTTCATATGTTTTTTTTTTTTTCTTTTATAGTTTCTTTCCTTGACAAAGTTCATGGCTTATTTTTGGTTTGTGACTATACCTTTTTCCTTTGGAGTATGATCCTTTATCATGTTTTTGAATGGTGATCCATTTTACACCTTCTTATTTCTTATTATATCTGATATTGGTTTTGTCATCAGTTGATATTTGAAGGTTCCATATCCTATCCAGGATAGCTGAGTTGTTCTAGAATTTAATAGATTCTTTTGTCTTGTCATTCTTCTTTTTGAGGTTCATAACTTCCAATTCCAACATGTGACATGTTTCTTCCTTTTTAGTCAGCTAGATCTTCAAGGCTTCTTCTCTTTCCTTAGCTTCTTCAAGTTGGGTATTTAGATTGATGAGAGTTTCTTCTATATCATCCAATACTTCTATGCATTTATCGGTTTTGTCATATGTCTTCAACTCTTCTATTTCTTTTGTCATATAAACAACTTCAGTCTTCAATCTTTTGATTTATTCCTTCTTCTCTAGCTGAATCCTTTTGAGGTTGATGACTTCCATTTCCAACGTGTGGCACAATTATTCCTTTTTAATCAACTGGCTCCTTAGGATTTCTTCAATTTCTTTAGATTACTCAAGTTGAGGCTTTAGAATGTTGACCAATTCTTTTGTTTCTTCTGAGTCTTTTGTGCATTTGTTGAATTTTTCATACATCTTCAATCTATTCATTTCATTTGTTAGTTTAGCAACTTCAGTATTCAATCTTTTGTTCTCTTCTTCTTTGTCTTTTAGATGAATCTTTTGTTCATGCTCTGCAAGGTTAGATTGATCTAACTATTTTAGTAGAAACATATCTTTCTTTTGAAGTTTCTCCAATTCTTCAAAAGTGCACATAATTGTTTATTCAAGCTGGTCAAGAACATCCTTAGTAACTTCAATATATCGACCATTTTTTGGTTCCATATTAATCACTTCGAATATGGTTACAACATCAGTCTTAAAATCTAATAGTTTTTCTTTAGTGAATATTGAGGTATTCATCAATTCCTTGATGTAGTAGTCTTCTCTGTTGATGACTAGGGTTTGCATTAGTTCTTTGATGGAATTGTCCTCTTTTGTATTTTTCTCTTTATTCTGATTAGAATTCTCTTTATATGTATTTTTGTATTCTATCTAATTGGATTTCTCCATTTTTGAGTTTTGTTCTTTAATATGATTGGATTTATCCATTTATTTGTTTTGTTCTATAAATTGATTACAATTATCTATTTCTTTGTTTTTTTAATTTATTTTGATAAGAATTATCTAGTTGGAGCCATAGTAATTTAGAAAAAGTGCAATGTCCCATATTTTATTTGATTTGGTCTAATGGTCCATTCTGGATTTCCTTTAATGTTATTGAATTATTTTTGTTT
>ML823626.1:84277-109720 GCA_009831015.1 Picea engelmannii
CTCAATTAATTATTCATAAACATGTATAACACAAATTGTATGAAGTAGATAAAATATCTTTCTTTTATTTATTTAACTTGAATGAATACAAACAAAATCAATCCTTTAATATCTTCAACTTCAAATGAATATGAGAGATCCAAGTCTTTCATACAATACTCAACTTGTAGTTCTCATATCCAACTGAGAAATGAGGAATCCAACCCTCATAACAAGACCTATTTGGTTGATCTCAGATCCAACTGAGATGTGAGGAATCCAATCCTCATGAAAATATTCAACCTGTAAACATGCACCAACTTGATAGAATGAAATTTCATTCAATCCATCATATATATATATATATATATATATATCCACCCACCAATACACTCTTTCCACTTCTTTTTTCTTTCTTTATATACTTTTCCAAAAGACATAAGGTTAATCCATTGTGTATTTTGGTTTGAATCAAGATGTCTTTTGACATTGAAACATTTTGTTAGAAAAATAGGATCGTGGAGCAATAAAATAAAAACATATGCGGACATAAAACATAGAAGATACACAATACAATAGAAACACAGATATATGTGGTTCACCCAATGTGGACTACATCCACCAGAGAAATTGCCAGGTCCTTCCTTTTTATTATCTATCAAATTAAGGGATACAACCTACAACACACTTGTTGTAACTTCCTCTTCCTTCTCTCACAGTCTCCTCTCTCAGAATACAATATTCGCAATGATACACCGCCGCAATACAATTCCCTCATAAAATAGTGTTTCCTTCTAAGGAAAAAAAACCTAAAATAATTTCTACCTTCAAATATGTGACCTTATAATGAACGGTCCAGATTTACTATGAAATTACAATATACATTTACAAGGAAATGTTTCCTTCGGGGGATTTGCCCCCAAACCCCCACAGGGGGGAAATCCCCCACTGCAACCCCCCCACATGGAGGGGTTTACAATATTCTGGGGTGTATAGTATTCATGGGGTATAAACACGACTGTAAACTAAGACCTACGAAATAGGAAGATAGTGAGGCTCCATAACCAACAATATCCCACTTGGAGACTGATCACAACTCCACTATTGTTGTACCTACTAGACTATACTCCACCTTGAACCTAGAAAATTTCTCATCTTCACATTCATGCTTGAAGACCAACTGAAACTGAGCAGGATCTCAATTTCTCCTTGGTTACTCCCTTTGTTAACATGTCTACAGGATTCTAGCTAGTATGTATCTTTTCCAACTTCAATTGTCCATCTTCCAAGACAGATCGTATGAAATGGTACCTAAGATGTATATTATTAGTATTTAAATGGAAGGCAGATTTCTTTGAAAGATGAATGGAACTCTCACTATCACAGTATAACCTACTATTCTCTTGCTTCTTTCCCAATTCCTCCATAAACCTATGTAACCAAATCATCTCTTTACTAGCCTCTGTAGTAGAAATATACTTTGCCTCTATTGTTTAAATTGCAACAACCTTTTGCAGTTTCAAAATCCAACTTAATGTTGTTCTGCCTACAGTAAAAACATACCCTATGGTGATTCTCCTTCTATCTTTATCACTTGTCATATCTAAATCAACATATCCCTAGAGAAGAGTGTTTGTACCTCCATAACATAATGCATGAGTAGCAGTACCTTTCAAATACCTTAGAATCCACTTTATTCCCTCCCAATATTCTTTACCTATATTGTTCATATACCTACTAACAACTCTCACTTCATGTGCAATATTTGTTCTTGTGCAAACCATCGCATACATCAAGCTGCCAACTATTGATGAATAAGGGACCCTGGACATGTATTATATCTCCTCGTGTGTCTAGGAACACATTTGTCTATTTAATTTGAAATGGCTGGCCAAAGGTGTACTAACTGGTTTTTCATTCTACATTCCAAACCTCTCCAAGACCTTCTTTGTGTACTCACCCTGAGACAATGTCAATTTGTAATTTTTCTTATCACTTGTTATTCTCATACCAAGGATTTTATTTGCAGCACCCAAATCCTTCATCGCAAATGAATTAGATAATTTCTTCTTGAACACATTTATATCCTTCATATTAGACCCTGCAACAAGCATGTCATCTGCATACAATAGAAAGATAATATAACTTCCATTTTCTAGATTTTTAAAATAAACACAGTGATCAGAATGACATCTAATATAACTTTGTTCTTTCATAAACATGTCATACTTCAAATACCACTGCCTTGGAGCTTTCTTTAGGCCTCACAAGCTCTTCTTCAATCTTCATACCAATTTTTTCTTCCCTTTGGCTTCATACCCATGTGGTTTCTGCATATAAATCTCTTCCTCCAAATCCCCATGCAGAAAAGTTGTTTTTACATCTAACTATTCAAGATGTAAATATTCTACTGCCTGAAGACTTAAAATAGTCCTAATTGAAGTCATTTTGAAAATAGGAGAAAATATTTCATCAAAATCTATAGCTTTCTTCTGTGCAAACCCCTTTACAAAAATTCTAGCCTTGTACCTCTTTTTGCCTCCATATTCTTCCTTCAACTTGAAAACCCATTTATTCTTCAATGCTCTTTTTCCCGTAGGAAACTAAACCAAATCCCAAGTTTGGTTATTTACCAGAGAATCCATTTCTTCTTTCATTCCTTACTTCCACTTCTTTTTAGTGTCTACCTACATTGTCTCTTCATAACATTCTGGTTCACTAGAATCAGTCAACAATAAATAATATAATGAAGGAGAGTATTGTTCATGGAGTCTACTTAACCTAGTAGATCTTCTAACAACACTTGTAGTAGTTTGAGGTACCTGTTTCTCCTATTGTTGTATATTTTGATTTTCTGGTACCTTTGGAATTTCTTTTTCAGTGATCTCATCAAGCAATGTGTATTTTGGTTTTTCTTTTTCTTGTTTCTTTCCCTGCAACTAATATGTGTACATGACCTTCTCATTGAAAGTGATATCTATAATCCTAATGATTTTTTGATTTTCATAATCCCATGAGAAATAACCAAAATCATTAACATTGTATCCAATAAAGATACACTTCTTGGATTTTTCCTAATCTTTGTTTTATTTTCTTTATCAATATTGACAAATGTTTCACAACCAAAAGTCTTCAAAAAGGAATATTTTACCCTTTTACTTTTCCATGCCTCCTTATATGGAATTATACCATCCAAAGAGATTGAAGTTCCTATGTTTATTAAGTAAACAATAGTATCTACAACATCTTCCCATAAATGTAAGGGAAAACCAACATGCAATTTCATACTCCTTGCACGCTCCATGATTTCCCTATTCATCCTTTCTAACACACCATTTTATTGTGGTGTTCTTGGAACTGTCTTCTTGTAGAATTCCTGCAGAAACCCCGATAGATCTAGAATTCTAGTTAAATTGAACACATACAATTTGTTGATATTCAAGAGATGAGAGAATTTTTTTCTCCATAAATCAAAGAATTATATTAATCAAAAATGAATATGCATGAGCAACCATCCTCAAAAAGAAGAGAGGAGGTGAATATATAGAATTTCCAACATAGAAATTCTGGTCAAAAAAAGCTAGAAAAAGCTAAAATAGGTGTCATAGGCTAAGGGAGACCAGATAGTTCGACCTAGACCACTAAAGACACATTTCACACACTCATTAATGCCCACAAGATTCAATTGATGTGCATTATCTCACTTAATCTCACTTAACTGACAAGAGAAGCAGTTCCAACTCACTTAATTGGCCTGAAATAGCAATTACTAATAATAGTAATGGCAAAAATCATTAATTAAGGAATAAATATCTCACTCAAAGAGGAGGTGTGCATTCCACAATAATGGATGAGTTTTTTCATGAGGGAGTTGGAATAAATCATGAATAAATCAAGAAAATCAAGAATAAATCAAGAAAATCAAGAACCGGGAGTTGAGTCTTGATCTAAAAATAACAGTTTTCCCTAAAATCTAGGGATGAGGCGCCCTTCTTCTCTACGTGGCCAAATTATGTTAAATAAAGTGTGATGGAATGTATTAACCAATATATAGGAGTCTAATCTAGGTATAAACTAATGTAAGTTAGGGTTATTCTCCAACACCCCCCCTTAAGCCTAACTGTAATGACAAAAAATTTGAGTCCTGGCCACTTGACCATTTTAGGTACTCATTACATAAAATAATTCCTCATGAAAAGAGGAAAGAAGGAAAACCTCGTGGGAAACAAATCCCCCCAAAAAAAATGAGGAAAAAAATGTTGAGTGGCCAAAAGTGACCTACTCAGCTGTCTCCACCACTCCAAGCATGGCTCTTAGTTCTGAAAATTTCTTTTCAGTGAAGGACTTGGTGAAGATGTCTGCAACCTACTGCTCTAAGGGGAAGTTCTACAATGAAATGAATCTATCATGGATAATATCATGGATGTAATGCATGTGATGAACTTTCCATCTACGAGAAGCGGTAATGGCCAAAACTAGTCGAATGGAGTCCATTTTTGCAATAGTTGCAAATGTCTCTGTGTAGTCTATGTCATGTACTTGTGAGTATCCTTTTGTGACAAGTCAAGATTTGCACTTTTTGATCTCATCATCTGCAGAAATATTTTTTCTATATATCCATCAACATCAAACAAGATTTCTTCCTTTCGGAAGTGCAACCAAGTCCCATGTGTTGTTGTCCATAAGAGGAGAGTACTCTTCATCCATGGCAGCCTCCCAAAGTGGGTTTCTAGCAGCCTCAGAGTGTGACTGTGGATATGAACCAAGTTTCATATAGAAATTTATGGAAAGAAATGGTTCTGTGGAAGCCAAGGCTTGAGGAGCCCCAAAAAACTGTGATCTAGTCCTTCTTGTATCCACAGGATCACCAACTAGTTCACCCGCATCTTGCAGGGTTTTCTCTGCCCAAGTTGGAAACTGAGTTGGAGAAGCCAAGAACTGGTAATCATATTATATATCAGACCAAAAAGGATGCTCTAAAGTGCTCAAATAAATTTCTAACTCCTCCTCATCAGTGACAACAAGCAGTTCCTCGGCAGGGTCTTTTGAAAAATCATGCAGTGATTCTTCTTCAAACTTCACACTTTGAGCTAGAATGAAATTTTCAGTGTGAGAGTACAGAAATATATATCCTTTGAAACCTTTAGTATATCCAAAAAATATGCATTCAACACCTTGAGTCTCCAAATCCTTCCTCTTATCTGTCGGAATGTGAGCCCATGCTCGTGAACCAAAAATGCGAAAGTGCGACACTTTCAGTTTCTTACCGGTCCAACATTCAAAAGGAGTGGTGCCTTTGAGTGATTTGTGAGGAAATCAGTTCTAAATGTATGTTTCAAAATTAATAGCTTCATCCCATAGCTTGGGAGCTAATGATTTTGACTGTAGCATACAATTGGCCATCTCTTTTAAGGATAGGTTTTTCCTCTCCGCAACACAGTTCTGTGGTGGTGTATATGGAACTATGTGTTGTAGTTGCATACCTGCATCAATACAAATTTGTTTCACATATTTGTTGAAATAATCCCCCCCATTATCAATATGGAGTATATTAATCTTACACCCAGACTCATTCTCAGCAAGTGCTTTAAATTCTATAAGGCATTCAAATACTTTTGATTTTAATTTCAAAAAAAATACCCAAGTAAAGAGAAAGAAATCATCTATGAAGGTGAGTACATATCAAGACTTACTGATTGAAGACTATGGGAATGGGACCATGATGTCACTATGAATCAGCCCAATATTTGAAGAATCTCTATGTGCCTTCCCTTTGTCAAAATGTTTCTTTGGATGCTTGCCAAGAATACATCCTTGACATACACCGCTTGTGAATTTAATAGCTGGAAATCCTTCTACCATGTTTTCCTTGCTGAGTTGATGCAAGTACTTATAGTTTATATGGCCAAATATTTCATGCCATAACCTACTGATATTATTATAGTGTGGCAGAAATACAGTGCTAATAGATTTAGGAACAAAGTGGGAGAAGAAATACAAACGAGAACCGTGAACTGCAATTCCATGTGCAAGTTGTGAGCTTGTGGAAATGTCGATAATCACTGCGAAGTCCGGAGTGAACTCCACCTTCCTTCCAAAGACGGAATGAGTGATATGATATATCGAGATATGATTTTTGTACAACGACGGAACATGAAGCACATTTTTGAAGTATCCCCCTTCAATATCAACAATTCATTCTCTGCACACCTTTGCAGGTGTGGCATCTCCCAAGTAAATTGGGGATCTGATGCTTTCTTCGATGGAGGAAAATTCATCTTTTGATGCAGCATATGGTTCGATGCACATAAATCAAGGATATAATATGATGGGGTGGATGTGACAACCATTAAACAATGACCATCTCATGCTCTCCCTCCCATTCTGTTATCATCTTTCTTATTTGCATTTTCAGGCACCGTGAGATTGTCCTGCTGCAATTGCTTAACCATCTCATCGATAGTCTTCCTCATGCAATTTTATTTGGGATGAAAACCTTTGGAAAAATAGCTGCAAAGTTTTATTTCCTTCTTCTTCTTACCCTTATGCTCAGAAGAGTTCTCTGAATATTGTGAGGATCTCTCCTTCTTCGATTCAAGAAATTTACCCTTTCCTTTTTGCTTGTCTTTTCATCTGCTCTTTGGAGCATCAGTAGCCACAAGTCTTTGGTTCTTGGAACACTTGATGGCACCCATTTGGACTAACTTAGCTTTCTCTTGAGTCAATGCTACAATGAAATCATTTAATGGAGGCATTTTCCATGTTTCCTGAGTCAATTTAGATGCTCGAAAAGACGATACAAATACGAAATATTCAGGGCTTAATTTTGAGAGAATTTAAAGGATGAGTTGATCTTCCTTTTTATTGACTCCACATGTATTAAGTTAAAAGAGGAGGGATTTGAACTTGGTGAAGGATTCTTTCAAGTTTCTAAAATGAATTGGACATAGGGATATGAGTTCATTCTCCAGTTGATGCACTCTCATTGCATCTTGCTTATCGAATAGTCCTTCCAATGTGGTCTAGACCACATCGGGAGTAGTGGCTCCACTGACATGAAAGAGGAGATCTCTATAAATTCATAGGAATATCAGCCCAATTTATTCATCTAATTTATTTAAATACTTGATCTTCTCCTCTGCAGCAGTCGGTTCTTTCTTTGTTCCCATTGTTACCCTATAAATCCCTTTGCTTCGGAGGAGCAGAGAGATCTTTGTCTTCCATTTGAAGTAATTGAAAGGATTTAGAGATATTTTTTGGGGATGAGAGAGATGATCCATTGTTGTTTTATGCACCTCTTGATGATCTATACCTGCAAATAAAACCATGTACAATCCACTAGATTCAATCTAGCTCTGATACCATGTAGAATTCCTACAGAAACCCCGATAGATCTAGAATTCTAGTTAAATTGAACACATACAATTTGTTGATATTCAAGAGATGAGAGAAATTTTTTGCTCCATAAATCAGAGAATTATATTAATCAAAAATGAATATACATGAGCAACCATCGTCAAAAAGAAGAGAGGAGGTGAATATATAGAATTTCCAACATAGAAATTCTAGTCAAAAAAAGCTAGAAAAAGCTAAAATAGGTGTCATAGGTGAAGGGAGACCACATAGTTCGACCTAGACCACTAAAGAAACATCTCACACACTCATTAATTCCCACAAGAGTTAAGTGATGCGCATTATCTCACTTAATCTCACTTAACTGACAAGAGAAGCAGTTCCAACTCAGTTAACTGACCCGAAATAGCAGTTACTAATAATAGTAACGGAAAAAATCATTAATTAAGAAATAAATTTCTCACTCAAAGAGGAGGTGTGCATTCCCCAATAATGGATGATTTTTTGCATGGAGGAGTTGGAATAAATCAATAATAAATCAAGAAAATCAAGAACCGGGAGTTGAGTCTCTATGTGGCTAAATTAGGTGAAATAAAGTGTGATGGAATGTATTAACCAAGATCTAGGAGTCTAAGCTAGGTATAAACTAATGTAAGTTAGGGTTATGCTCCAACACATCTCTCTACAAATCCCATGGTATAAATAGTAATCATCAAACTCCTTGTTGCAATATTCACCTCCATTGTCTAATCTAAGACACTTCAACCTTATTCTTGTATAATTCTCAACAAAAGATTTTGATTTCTTAAAAGTATAAAAAAACATCATATTTCTTTTGAATGCAATAAACCCAAGTTTTTCTAGTTGCATCATCAATAAAAGTAACATAATAACGAGAGACGCCAAGAGTTGATACATGAGTTGTTCCCCATACATCTATATACACAAGATCTAACATTTCACTCTTCTTTTCTTTTTTGACTCCAAGAAATATGACTCTCTTATGTTTTCCATAAACACAATTCTCACAGAAAACCAAATTAATTTGTTTAAGATCTGGAAACAAATTTATTTTGTGAAGTATCTAATCCCCTTATCACTCATGTTTCCAAGCCTATGATGCCAAAATGTTGTATCCACTCTTGTAGAAGCCAAAGAGGTATAAGAGTCAGTATTACCAGTACATAAATACAATGTACCTACCTTCTCTCTTTTTTCTATCACCAATGATCCTTTGGTGAACCTCCACATATTATCTGTAAATATGGATATACAACCTTCACTTTCCAACTGCCCTATTGAAATTAGACTTCTCCTTAGATATGGAACATGTCTTGCCTCTTTCAACAACCTTTGGTTTCCATTTCTTTGGTTTATTTTTACCTTTCCCATTCCAACAATTTTTCATGGTGCATCATCACCCAAATGCACCTGTCCAAAATCACCTTGAACATAATCTATAAAAATTTTCCTATGGGGTGTGGCATAAAATGAATCCCCCGAATCTACTACCCAAAAATAATAAATATTGTCTATAGAAAGAATCAAAGCATATTGTAACACATCACCTGTTACATTTTCTTCCTGATTTTTTTCTTGTTGTCCATCTCTTTGTTTCTTTGGAGCTCTGCAGTATTTCTTCAAATTTCCTTTCTTCCCAAAATTACACCACTCTATATTTCCCAGTGTAGATTTGGATCTTCCCTTCCTAGAATTCCCACAGTTCCCTGAGCCCTCTCCTCTATCCTTTTGTCTTCCCTTATTCTCAATGTTTAATGCATTGCCTGATATCTCACCTATTATTTTATGTCACATTTCCTCACTAAAGATAACACCAACAACATTATCAAATTTTAAAGTGTTTGAACCAGAGACAGAGTTACTTACAACTATTACCAAGCCATTCCAAATTTCTAGCAATGAGCACAATATTAAAAGAGCTCTGACCTCATCATCAAAGTCCACTTTTACAGAACTTAGTTGATTAGTAATCGTATTAGATTCATTTAAATGATCTGCAATAGACCCACATTCTAACATCTTCATAATAAATAATCTCTTCATTATAAATACTTTATTGGACATCGAGGGTTTTTCATATAGTTTATCCAATGCATCCATCGTCTCCTTCGTTGTCTTTTCTTTCAAAATATTGAAAGCCACCGATGTTACTAGGCTCAACCATATCGGTCCTAGTAACTTTCTGTCAAAAACCTCCCATTCTTCGTCCTTCATGGTGGTCATCTTATTTTCTATTCCACCCAATGGTAGGAATAGATCCTTTTGATATAAATAATCTTCCATCTGCATCTTCCATAACTGGTAGTTTTGGCCGTTAAATTTCTCGACCCTAAACTTTCCATATTCCACTATTGCTCCTACTCGAACCAGGAACCTTGTTTTTCTGCAAGTTACCTTTCGCTCGGATACCAGTTGTTAGAAAATAGGATCATGGAGAAATAAAATAAAATAAAATGTAGAAATAAAACACATAATATACATAATACAATAGAGACACAGATGTATGTTGTTCACCCAGTATGGACTACATCGACTAGAGAAATTTCCAATTTTTTTTTTTTTATTATCCATCAAATTGAGGGATGCAACCTACAACACAAACATTGTAACTTCCTCTTCTTTCTCTCATAGTCTCCTCTCTCAGAATACAATATTCTCAATGATACATAGCCATAATACAATTCCCTCATAAAAGAGGGTTTCATTTTAGGGAAAAAAACTCTAACATAACTTATACCATCAAATCTGTGACCTTATAATGAACAATCCATATTTACTATGAAATTACAATATACATTTACAAGTCAATTTTTCCTTTGGGGGCTTCTCCCCTGGACCCCACAAGGGTGGAAATTCCCCCTGCAACCCCCCCGCGTGGAGGGGTGTACAATATTCCAAGGTGTACTGTATTCATGGGGTATAAACACGGCTAGAAAAAAATACCTATGAAACAGGAAGATAATTAGGTGATCTGAAAATAGAAGGTTGACTTGTTATGCTATGCAATCACCCTCTACTTCATTAAAATAAACTTTACAGGACCTTGCTTCATGTGTTAAAATATGCAAGAACAAAATTATGTGCCAAGTTTATGTATCTTCTTGTAAATGCTTATGTGTGAGGATATGTTCTTTTAAATGGTTATATAAGTACTTTCAATAAATACACAGCAACATAACTTGCAGCAAATAAACCATCAAACTCAGAACAATCACAACATGATAAAGGAGTTCCACCCCCTCCGGGCTACATCTCCTTGAGCCTCCATCAATGGACTTGGCTCTCTGAAATTAATTTGTAAAAATTTCTTTTACAAGATACTACTCAACTCCAATGGAAAAACAGACTGTACCATTGAGATCAGAACACATAAAAACCCCAAAAATGACTAATAGAACTCTGAAAACGGATCATGGCTCATCCGGGCATGACCTCTTCTACATGTGGCCATAAGCTTCCCTGAGCTTCTCTTTGGAAAAACCACCTGTAAAAGTCCTCAACAGCCTCTAAAACCTGTCCCAATGTGTTCAGAGCATAACAATTATCCAAAAATGATTATTCAATCACAGAAAACAAACATAGGCTCACCAACACATGTCCTCCATCAATGAGGGCTTCAAGCTCCCTTGAGTTTCCTGAAACTTCAATGGCTAAAATCCTGCAAAAGAAGTCTTCAAGTGGCCTTGATAATAGTGTTAATGGATTCAGGACGTCCAAAAACCCCTAGCTAGGCTTTTACGGCACCTCAATCATCCAAAAGATGAAGAAGATAGGCCTCCTGCCATTTTCCTCCTTCAAGCTTGTTGTCTCTGGTTCGCCAAAATGCACCCTCTCTGAATGAACCTGGCACACACACTTATTTAAGAGAAAAAACCTGGCACACGTGCACAACCAAATAACTATGAAAATTGTAGGACGGTTAGGGCGCCTCTAGCCCCTAACCGCTTAGCACCTGGGCACATAGGTCATATGACCGTGCGTGTTGGCAAAAAGGGGCTAACGGTCAAAACCGTGCCAACCGTACCAACTCCCCACTCTGGTCGTGGGAATATGGCATAATACAAAGAACCAAGGGATAAGTTTAAAACCCCGTGCATGTTCCCGTGTAACAAAGGTCATATGAAATAACAATGTGACCGGGGGACCAGCTCCATTGTAACACCATAACACAAACTTCCGTGCTCTGTGTATATCGTGGTCACATACCACACAATAGAACCGTGTAGTTTACATTTGTAAACACATGTGAAAACATAAATCCCGCACGCGTTGTTGGAGTGTATGGGCATATGGTATAATAAAACCACGGGTCGGGGCTAGGCCCCGGCCCAACCCCCCGCCATTTAACATATAACACGAATTTAAATAAATTAAAATCCATTACACAAACAAGGACCAATGCATGGTGCGCCGGTTGGGAAGCCTATGCCAAATCGTTGCATTGTGGGAGGTTTCGGGTTCCATTCCCGCGGACTCCAAAGGTTTTTTACCGCCCAAACTTTAATATGGTATAATTTAAATAAAATTTAAAACATACATTGTTAACATCCAATGGCGTGGCGCGTTGGTTATTCTGAATTTGTTAAAGCTTGGCACGTGGGGAAGTCTAGGGTTCGAATCCCACGGACTCCACATAACATTTTATAACCAACCAAAAATGGGGTGTCGCGTGGCAGCCCACGTCTAGGCCACGTGGCACCAAACTATTCACCCATTAAATGCCACGTGTCAACAATCTATTCGTCCACATGTCCTGTCAAATGTCTACCATGTCAACTGCCACATGTGAGTCATACCCTGCCACGTCAACATCCGTACAGATTGTACGGACTGCATAGTCAGCATCCATTTTTTTTTACCTGTTTGACGATTCGGACAGATCGCAATATCTCTTGCTCCTGATGTTCGTTTGAGACGAAACGAGTTGCGTTGGGTTCGCAATGATGAGGGCTACGTTCACATTCATTTTGAGGCAATTCCAAGAATGTTGATTTTTGAGCTAAAATTTGACCCCTGGTCCAGATTTTGATCATCAGGCTCCACAACCAGCAACACTTTACCCTTTCATTTAAATGATAATATTAAACTTTAAACAATACCATTTTTCCTTTTTAATTTTTATTCATAATTCTCATGATCTAACTCTTCTTTAATCATGAATGTGTATCAGTTCCTTAGTTTACAAATCTTGGTTTTTTGTGGATTCGAGTCTTAATCAATATGCTCTCCCTTCAATACAAAATTTGTGTGACTGCGATATTGTAACCACGATATTACCTACTAAGAACTACCCTAAGTTCTAGTGTTTCACCCTTGATAGCTTGAGCACTCGCACGGCCAACAACACAACCTTATCCTCTGGGATTCGACCCTTGAGAGATTTTATCCTTTACCAAACTCTTGTTATTTATGAAGAGCTATCTTATAGAGTGTTACCTTACAGAGTGGTTACATCTCATGCTAGCTAATATAATGGCTAGCACTACTCCAAAAATTATCAGATCGACGAGCTGGTCTAATATTTACACAACTTGTTATATGATAAGAACTTATTCGTTGATCTCTTCCTCCTTAGATCGAATATTAGATTTCAATCCTACAACTTTGTTGGCTCTAGATCATTTTCAAAACTTGACGATCAATGGTTCCAACTAAATTAGTCATTGAGATGGACGAATTTCATCTACTCTGGGACTTCATAAATTTGATACAATGAGATATGTATGTGTCTTGCTTAATTCTAGCTATCCCCTGAGTGGTGTAGTTCTGCTCCATTGTTGATCTTTTCCCTGGTCCTGTCCAATGGTCTCGATAAAAAAAAAATGTCTTCTCCTTGCTAACGTCTACGCAAGTTAATATGCACTTCTAAGCCTTCATCATTGATATAACCTTATGACAGATGGTCAGATCTATACTACCACATATCTCCTTTAATTTTGACTAATTTTGGATTTTAGATGATTGACGACTCTGATTTAATCTTTAGTTGATATGGATGGTCCTCATTCATTTTGACATTACAGGACTATGAGATCCTTTGAGTAACTCAACTCCCTTTATCTCTGAAGTTCGTCAATGTCGGTGTTGACTATTTCCATACAACTTTGATTTAACAGATTACAACATCCTGTGGCTTCAACACTCTGGGATTTCAAGAATTTTGATCTTTATCATGTCCTTCAAATATCATAAAATTACTTAATAGGTCCACCATAGTGGATCTTCCCCTGACTCAATCCGACAGTTTTTTTTAACCCGAGACTTCGTGCCTTTGGGCTCACTTATCCTATCTTTCCACTATGATTGATCAACGATTAAGAATGATCCTAGGAGATCAATGGTTATATTGACTTCATGATTCCATCCTTTTTTGATTAGCTGATAAAAGAAGCTTGGATATTCTTGAAGTTAGTAATCTCGAAGTGGCATGGCTTGCTGACGTCACTTTTTATGTGGAATTGGATGAGTGGTTTCCATGTATCACCATGATTCATGAATTTCATATACCTAATGTGCCAACTAGACCTTGACACTTATCACCAGCTGATTGTGCCACATGTCGTCTTTGTCTTATGTCACATGTCTCCCTCCTGGATCATGGCTCTAGACTACTTGATCTAACGGTTCATATTTCTCCCAAATTTCTTCCCTTGATATGACAGTTGTTTGGATTTCATGACTTTGAGGTCTCATCCTTCAGGTATTGTTGGTTTTTTTGAACTTCTTATCATTGGAGTGGTCAACACCAGAGTTGACCACCTTATTTTCTTTAGTATGATCTGACAGTTCAACATTTCCATTCCAAGTCTATGGTTAGAATTTAATTCTAGATTAAATCTTGATGTAACGGATGAGAACTCATACGAATCTCCTTTTTGATCGATGGTTGGCGTTATTTCATGACTTCGGGATTTCATGGATTCTTCCTTGTCTCCATTAATCACCAAAGTGGCAAAGTGACAAAACTTACGCTATCCTTCCACTTGGCTTCGATCAACGGTTGAAATTTCGACCTTGTTCCTACTAGTCATTGGACGACTATGAACATTCATGAACTTCATTTCTATCCATGATCAAGGGTCACAATCACTTAAGTTCATTTGCACAGGATTTATCTATTCGTAGAACTTTGTTTTAGCTTCACTTGAATGTGATAAATCTTCCTGAGCTTTAGGAACATAGGATCATTGTTGATCCTATCATGATCAACAATGATCACAAATTGCTTATGCCCCAAGGTGACCTTCCTTTTTTATCTGATTACTTTACATGTTTTATTCATGTTTCCATCAATGACAACACACAATCAATAATGTCAACAATCTCCCCCTTTGACATTGAGGGAAACATATCTGTAAAACAAATACTTTTGCTCCCCCTTATCACTGATCGCATTTTCAAGTTGGAAGATTGAACGTTTTCTGATACCAACTTTGTTTTACTATTTTTCTCCCCCTTTGACATCAATGACAAAGAGTTAAACTTTTACTACTTTTCTCCCCCTATGAATGTGTTCGTTGTTATCTCAATCTCTTGGGATTTTGTGTTCAAAAAGGGAGTCTTATTGATACCAATTGTTTTGTAGTTATCAAGTATTTTAAACCTAATCCAATGAATTCCTCATTTCATAACCAAAATAAATACCCCCCTGAGTTTTTACTATTTCAAAAGGTTTTATTTTCTTCGCCTTTGTCATAAAGGACAAGGGTGTGAATGTTACTGATCTTATTGATCTTTTTCTTATTCTTCATGATATTCTGATTTTCGCAACAGTACCAATTGACACCAATTTATACCTATAGAACATATACAATGATACCAAATGAGCATTACCATTTGATCATTTTTTATTTATAATCAAATGTTAAAGTATGTTATCACTTTTAGTTCTTTGATTCCAAGAGATCTTTACTATTCTTTGATACTATTAATAACTTTTCTCTGTTCATACTATGTACTTATATATTTTGAACTCTGTTTTTGCTTTCTTCCTTAGATATTGTTTTTTTAATTCATCACATAATTCCACTGACATATTTTCTTTTGAGACTTCATCATCATTACCATTGTTTTGTATACCAAAAGTTTCGTCATCTTCTTCTTTTTGCATTTTTTTTTCACTGGCTAATGGACTATTGATCTACATGATATCACCAGGATATTCTACTATGTCATATTATTCTTTAGCGCATGTCCTTTCTTGAGCTTGATATATTTCATATTCAAATATTTGAATTTCACATTCCTTACTAGGAACTTCACCCATCATTTTCTTGTTATCAATTTCTTCATTTTCAGGTGCTAGATCATCTTTCTTGCTTTCTATTTTAGATTTCCTTTTCCATATATTTTCATAAGATATTTTGTTTGTTGGACCTTCATTTTTTAAATTTGTACTTTGATATTTGTAATCTCTTCTATTCTTCCAACCATCATTAGATTTGGTTCTTGACTTGTATGAATTATTTCTCATGGATTGACTTCTTGATTTTCCACATTTTTTAGATTTGTGGCCAAACCTATCACAATTGTAGCATATTATGGTATGACAAAACTTTGTTGTGTGGCCAACATAATTGCATATACAACATCTCATTAGGTTATTGGACCTTCCTAAATTTTTCTTTTTAGGACTCTTGCACTCCAATGCTTTGTGACCAAAGTTATGATAAGAAACGCAATAACCATTGAAGTTGTTTCCATACTTGAGTCTATTGTGACATGAGAAGCATATATTTTGATATGTTTCTTGTTTTTCACTTTTATAGTTTCCTTCCTTGACAAAGTTCATGGTTTGTTTTTTGTTTGTGACTGTAAATTTTTCCTTTGACGAGTATGATCCTTTATCATGTTTTTGAATGGTGCTCCATTTGCCACCTTCTTATTTCTTATTGTATCCAAGACCGATTTTGTCATCATTTGATATTTGACTGTTCCATATCCTATCCACGATGGATGAGCTGTTCTGGAATTTGATAGTTTCTTTTGTCTTTTCATTTTTCTTTTTTAAGATGATAACTTACAATTCTAACATGTGACATGTTTCATCATTTTTAGTCAATTGGATCTGCAATGCTTCTTCTCTTTCCTTATCTTATTCAAGTTAAGTCTTTAGATTGATGACCATTTCTTATGTATCATCCAATAATTCTATGAAATTATTGGTTTTGTCATATCTCTTCAAATCTTCTATTTCTTTTGTTAGATAAACAACTTCGGTCTTCAATCTTTTGATTTCTTCCTTGTTCCTTTAATGAATACTTTTGAGGTTGATGACTTCCATTTCCAACATGTGGCACAATTCTTCCTTTTTAATCAACTGGATATTCAAGGTTTCTTTAATTTATTTATCTTTCTCAAGTTGAGGCTTCATAATGTTGACCAATTATTTGTTTTCTTCTACGTATTTTGTGCATTTGTTGAATTTGTCATACATCTTCACTCTATTAATTTATTTTGTTATATTTTCAACTTCAATCTTCAATCTTATGTTCTCTTCTTCTTTGTCTTCTAGTTGAATCATTTCTTCATGCTCTTCAAGGTTAGATCGATCTAATTGTTGTAGTAGCAACATATCTTTCTTTTGAAGTTTCTCCAATTCTTCAAAAGTGCACATAATTGTGTTCTCAAGATGGTCAAGAAAATCCTTAGTAATTTCAATATATATACCATTTTTTGGTTCTATACTAATCACTTCAAATATGGTTACAAAATCAATCTTAAAATCTAATAGTTTTTCTTTAGTGAATGCTAAGATATTCATCAATTCCTTGATGTAGTAGTCTTTTATGTTGATGATTGGGGTTTTCATTAATTCTTTGATGGAATTGTCCTCTTCTGTGTTTTATTCTTTATTCTGATTAGAATTCTCTTTATATGTATTTTGTTCTTCAATCCGATTGGATTTCTCCATTTCTAAATTGTGTTCTTTAATCTGATTGGATTTCTCCATTTCTTTGTTTTGTTCTATAAACTGATTGGAATTATCTATTTCTTTGTTTTGTTCTTTATTTTGATAATAATTCTCTAGTTGGAGCCATAGTATTTTAGTAGAAGTGTAGTGTCCCATATTTTCTTTGACTTGTTCTGACAGTCCATTATATATTTCCTTTAGTGCTATTTAATTATTTTTCTTTGCTTCTTTTGTAGTTTTGGATTTGTTCTTTGAGGTAGTTGAGTACCAAGGTTTAGATACTACTGTGTCCCAAACACCAGATCCTCTTGACTTCAAATAACATTTCATTGTTTCCCTCCATGGAGAGTAGTCTATTCCATCAAATAAGGGAGCTTCATTTGTGGAGAGAGCCATTTTCCACCTATTTCTTCACAATATACCTTCCATTGTTTAAATTGTGTTGAAGGCACCTGCTCTAATACCAATTATTGAAACACACATTGACACTGAGAAGGGGGGAGTGAATCAGTGTCTGTAGCTTTTGAATACTTTTCACACTTTCATAGATTAACTGAATTAACTAAATAAGATATATGAAACTCAATTAATTATTCATAAACATGTATCACACAAACTTTATGAAGTAGACAAAATGTATTTCTTTTATTTATTTAACTTGAATGAATACAAATAAAATCAATCCTTTAATATCTTCAAATTCAACTGAATATGAGAGATCCAACTCTTTGATACAAGACCTAGCTTGTAGTTCTCAAATCAGAGAAATGAGGAATCCAACCCTCATAAAAAGACCCAACTTGTTGATCTCAGATCCATTTGATATGTGAGGAATCCAATCCTCATAAAAAGTATTAGCTTGTAAACATGCACTAACCTGATAGACTGAAATTTCATTCAATCCATTATATATATATCCACCAAGACGCTCTTTCCAATTTTTTTGATTGCTTTATATACTTTTCTAAAAGGAATAGGGTTAATCCATTGTGTCTTTTGGTCTGAATCAAGATGTCTTCTGACATTGAAACATTGTACCCTTTCATTTAAATGATAATATTAAACTTTAAACAATATCATTTTTTGTTTTTTAATTTGTATTCATATTTCTCATGATTTAACTCTTCTTTAATAATGATTGTGTATTGGTTCATTAGTTTATAGATCTCGAATTGTTGTGAATTCGATTCTTAATCAATAAGTTCTCCCTTCAATCCAAAGCTCTTGTGACCACGATCTCGAAACCATGAACTTACCTACTAAGTATTGTCCTAAGTGTTAGTTTTGTGCCTTTGATACCTTGAGCACTCACATGACCAACAACATAACCTTGTCCTCTGGGCTTCATCCCTTCAGAGATTTTATCCTTTACCAAACTCTTGTTATTGTCGAAGAGATATCTTATGGAGTGTTCCCTTCCAGAGTGGTTACATCTCATGATGTCTAATCTAATGGCTAGCATTACTCCAGAAATTCTTAGATCGACAGTCTGGTCTAATCTTTGTGCAACTTTTGATGAGATAAGATCTTATATGTTGATCTCTTCCTCCTCCTTTGATCAACGGTTAGATTTCAATCCTGCAACTTTTTTGGCTCCAAATCATTTTCAAACCTTGATGATCAACGGTTTTGAATTAATTAGTCATTGAGATGGATGACTTTCATTTACTCCGGGACTTCAGAAATTTAGCACTCTATGATATTTATGCCTCTTTCTTAATTCCAACTAGCCCAGGAGTGGTGAATTTCTGGTCCATCATTGATCTTTTCCCTGGTCTCATCCAATGTTCTCGATTAAAAAAATATTTTCTCCTCTTTGCTAATGTCTATGCAACTTAACATGCGCTTATAAACCTTCATCATTGATCTAACCTTATGATGGATGGTTAGATCTATACTACCACATTTCTCATTGAATTTTTATTAATTTTGGCTTTTAGATGATCGATGGCTCCGACTTAATATTCATTTGCGATGGACAGTCCTCATTCATTTCAACATTTCGGGACTCTGAGATCCTTTGACTAACTCAATTTTATTTATCTCCAAAGTTGGTCATTGTTGGAGTTGACTATTGCCACGCAACTCTGATTTGACGTTTGACAAGGTTTCGGGGCTTCAACACTTCGGGACTCTGGGAATTTTGAGCTTTATCTTGTCCTTCAAATATCACCAAGGTACCAAATAGGTTCACCACCATGAATGTTCCCATAACTCAATCTGACGGTTTCTATTTAACCTGGGACTTCATGCCTTTAGCTCTGCTTAGCCTATATTTCCACTACGCTTGATCAATGGTCAAGAATGATCATGTAGTAGATCAACGGTTAGATTTACTTCGTGATTCCGGCCTTCGGCGATTAGCTGATAAAAGAAGCTTGGATATCCTCAAAGTTAGTAATCCTAGAGTGACGTGTCTTCCTAACATCATTGTTGACATGGAATTGACTGAGTGGATGCCACGTGTCACCTTGATTCATGAATTTTGTATACCTAATGTGCCAAATAGACCTTGATGCTTGTCACCAGCTGATTTTTCCACGTGCCATATTTGTCTTCTTCCACATGTCTCCCTTCTGGATCATCGCTCTAAACTTCTTGATCTAATTGTTTGTATTGCTCCCAAAGTTCTTCCCTCGATCTGATGTTTGTTTGGATTTCATGACTTCGAGGCTTCGACCTTTGGGTATTCTTCATTTTTCCTTTAGTATGATCTGACAATTCGACATTTCCATTCCATATCGATGGTCAACGTTTAATTCTATATTAAATACTGATCTAACGGATGAGAACTCATCTGAAGATCCTTCCTGATCAATGGTTGGCATTATTTCATGACTTAGGGATTTCGTGGATTCTTCCTTGTCTCTAGTAATCGTCGAAGTGGCAAAGTGGTGAAGTGTCGAAACTTACAATATCCTTCCACTTGGATTCGATCAATGGTTGATATTTTGACCTTGTTTCCACCAACGATCGGATGACTGTGAATGTTCCTAAACTTCATTCATATCCCTGATAAACGGTCATGATCACTTGAAGTGTTTTTTCATATGATTTCTCTATTTGCAGAACTTTGTTTTGGCTTTACTTGAATATGCTAACTCCTCCTAATATTTAGGAACATAGGATCATTGTTGATCCCATCATGATCAATAGTGATCACAAATTTCTTCTTCCCCAAGGTGATCTTCCTTTTTTCTCTGATTATTGTACATGTTTTATTCATGTTTCCATCAATGACAACACACGATCAATAATGCCAAGACTTTGATCTAATGGTAGTTGTTTCTTGAGGCCCATAAAGGGATTCTTTCGTTATTCTATTAGGGATTCAAGTTTTGATTCACCTATGCGCAAACATATTCTAATTATTTTCTTCCTCAAATGTTTAACCAATCTTAATCGCTTTTGGGAATCAATCCCTTTGGTGATCGATTCTTGATCTTGATCAAGTCATCTTATGCAACGGTTTATTTCTATAGTTCGATCTAAAATTGCATGACCACTGGTTAAAGAACAAATAATTACACATAGGTTCCAATCTAGCTATGATTACTCAATAAAGAATTAATGTTAGACGCATTCAATTCACATCAACACCGAGAGCCCATAAACACATAGAGTTCTATTAATGAATATAGTCATAGTTTTACAATGAAAACCCTTCTTCTTCCCGATTCACAATCTAGGCTTTCTCTTACTCTCTTTGGCCTAATCCTTTATTCCATTGGCCACCCCCTCATGCCCGTAGGATTACGATTTTTAAACACGAGACTTCTGAACCTGAATTTGTTCAGACCGCAAAAATCATTCACTAAATTCATCCCAAGGATACTCTAATATCCACAATACCCTCATTAGATCTATAATTATCCTAAGATCTCTCTAAATTCTCACAACTCTCAACCATCTCTCACAACTCTCGATATCTTATTTAACAAGGTAGATTTGATTACATATTAATCACTATCAACTCAACAAACCCCATCCTATGTAATGCTTCTAGAAATCAATTAAACATAGGAAATAACATTAATTCAAGCATAGAGAACCTATTCCCTTAGTAAATTAAAATACCCCCTAGGTCTAATCAAATGTGTTTGATTTTGAAGACAGGATGCTCCTGCATCAGTTACCATGGAATTTGTTTTAGGACTAGGTGTAGACGGTGTTACTGTGCCCTTCGGTAGTAAATTTAATATGCCCTCACATTTCTCATTTAGACAACACATATACATGCATATGGGTAACCCATATCCTCACACGGTGAGGAGAATTCATAACTGTGGTGCTAGGTGGACCAAGTTGAGTAGTATTGATTTCCCTATCCAACTAAGACAAATGAATAGAAATCGAGACAGATGAAGTGACCATGTTTAACCACATTATCAAATTTAGTTATATTGTTAAGACGAAATGGCAAGGGAAGGAATTAATAATTTTTCCTACATTATTTTTGAGCGAGAAAAATATCTTTACAAGTGGGGACATTGTGTCTAAGGCACAACACAAATACATAATTGATATTGTTAATACTAGAAAGGGGTTTGGAAGGATAGTTTTAGCATTGTTCATTGGACAGAGATCCTAAAACTAAATTTCCCAAGTACACAAAATCCTTTACTACTCCCAGAGAACGATTCCTTAAGGTCCTCTCATTATGGAAGCTACTTGCATCTCCAAGACATCCCAAGGATAGCTTAACATTTCCTTAAGGTCCTCTCATTATGGAAGCTACTTGCATCTCCAAGACATCCCAAGGATAGCTTAACATTTTCTCTGTAAAATATATTTTTTAATGAATTAAAATACCTTCATGATTTTAATTTGATTATGACACGTATAATTACATGTAGAGGATCTCTTCTCCACAAAAAAAACTTGTCGCCTGCATATTACAAGACGCAATGTCCATAGACAAAATCAAATCCAAGTACTTCTCCATCTGAAAATACACTTGAGAAAATAATACGGATGATCGCCTATAATTATTAGTTAAACCTGAATAGCCTTTGCCACAAAATCCCTAACTAACAACTTTCAACTTTGATGTATCCCCACAAAACATAATGCCAATTGCATTCATTGATTTTGCGTGTGAATGTAATAAATAATAATTAATGACACCTAAAAGAAAGTGAACACATTAATTTATTATAAAATAATATGAAAATCGTTTATGTTTTTTATTTAATATTTAATACATTAATTTAAACGTAGATACTTTGACTTTACAATAATTATTATAATAATTTCCTTAATATTACATGGCAGGTACTAGCCACTTATTGGCTTTTATGCTGGTTTACTTTACATTTTGGTTCATATTACTTTAAATACTTGGTTCATAAACGTATATAATAAATATGTAGTTTAAATGTTTGATTTTTGGGAGTTTTTACGAGCATATTTTTCGATCAATTTTTACTGAAATGCGGCAAAAATTTGTTGGAACTACAAATTTAAGTGATTGAGTCTGTATAATTAAATTTCCTTGAGGGTTTTTTATAGTGTTGAATCCATTTATGCATTCAAAAATACAATTTAAAAAACAGAAAAATGGATATTTCACCAAGATCTATTTCACCCAATTCCGGTGAAAGAATTACAAAAGTCGAATGTTTAGACAACGCCTATCATAAATATCTTTGGTAGATATATTTTGCCTTTATTAAAAATCAATGATTTACTCTCATGGTAACAAAAAAAGTAAGAACACTCTTTAACTATTGGGCAATGGGAATTTCAAGAATGGATCAGTTGAAAAGTGGCAAATATTAGATGGTGAAGTTTATTGGTTAAAACAAATGACATGATGACGCTTGAACTTTTTGGATATAAACTGTGTATGAGATTTATCAAAATCTCATACACAATTTATCTCTAGAAAGTTTAAGCATCACTATGACTAATTGTGAAAACCTACACCCTCTCAAAATGAAATTTTTTTGTTTACCTTCGAAAATTGATAGTTGGGAAAATTCATTGAAAATAAATGTTTGGGTTTTGTGCTTGGTTTTGACACCCTTACTTCCAAATTCATGCTAAGAGGTCAATTAGAGGTCATTAAGAAAGAATTCATGGTGAAGTCAAAATTTTTGAGTTTTGTTGAAAAATGTTTGATCTAGATTATATTGATTCGGATTATATTGAGAATGAAATGGAACACATAGAGAAATATAAAGAGTACGACAATTCAATGAAAACCAACTTCTATTATTGAATAAAATAGTAGAATATTGCAGAACACAAACTGGCTAGATTGGTGGTAGCTTATCTCTGAAGAGAAAGAGATGTTGGATATGCTCATTCGCAAAATGTTGATTATAAAGAGGCCAAAAAGGGCCTTTTATCATGAAGCCTAAAAAGAAAAAAGGAAAAAAACCTAAACATCAAAACCCTAACCCTAGAAGATGAAACACCAAAACTATTGTGGGACCCAAGGTGGTTAGTTTATATGTCAAAATACCAAGGGAACAATGTTTGCATATGATATCTATTTGGGGAGCACAATAGCTCATTGGAAATAAATATCCAAGGATTACAATTTTTTGTTGGGGCCTCAAAATATCCCCAAAATGTCCAAAAATCCATCGATTAGGGCCTCAAAACAGCCCCAAAAGTTTGGGACCCGAAAAAAAGTATAGAAAAACTTCCAAGAAGAAAGAGACTCATTGATTAAATGGAAGAGGTGGGTGGCTATAGATATCCACTTACATCAATGTTAACATAATGTTGAATTTACTAGTCATGTAGAAGGTTTTCAAGTTGATGTAAAGAGTCATTTCAAAGCCATTTGTCATGTAGTAGTATTCACATCTAATTTTTCCAAGTCAAGATATATGTTTGATTCCATTGATGTAAATAGTCAAAGTTGAGGGAAGAAAATCTAAAGTCGTCAATAGTCAATTGAATATTTGAGTTGTGTTAAATTATGACTTTGGTGCATCAATTAAGTTTTCCAAACCAAGGTCATAAGCGTCTTTTTCAAATTTGATTAACTCCAATAAGAAACAATTTTATGCAAGATAGTTAAAGAAGATAGGTGTAGAAGAAATAGACATAAAGGTTAAAAAAATAAAGAAAAAGAAGAAGAAGAATACAAGGAATGAAGAATGAAGACTCTTGATGAAGTGCAACAAGAGGTAGAATTTTACAAGGTTAAAAAAGAAGAACATCAGAGAAGAAGTGAAAGAAGATGATAGAATACACAAGAGGACTATGAAAAAATGAAAGAAGATGATAGAAGACAAAAGAGGACTATGAAAGAAAGTGAATGAAGATGAAAGAATAATGGGCATAGACATTGGCCACAAACAAAAGATTAAGTGGCAAGTAGAAATCCAAGAAACATGAAGTAACAAAAAAAAGAAAAAGAAGTGTGGAGTAGCAGAAGGAAGGTAAAATAAGTAGCGAAATAACACCATGTGTCAATAATTAAGATGCAAAAGTAACTGAAGTGAATCCATAGAAAATGAAATCCCTAAGAATTTTGATGATCCCCCTTGATACATTTTTTTTTATGATGGAAAAGAAGATGGACATGGCCCTATGCTTATAAAATCAATATATTAGCCTAAAATGAAAATGTATTTGAAATTGTATGTACCTAAGACGAATGACGGTGTGATGGATGTAAGCTTTGATAAGCAGGTATACTCCCATGATTGTTAATGGTTCATGGTAAACCAAAAACCACTTGTCATGAAAAATAAAGGTTCATGGTCAATCAAAAACCACTTGGTGTAATAAATGGTTCATGGTAAGGAAAAACAAACTTGATAAATATAATGGTTGAGGGTAGTCCAAAAAAACCCAAGATGTGATTATAGGTAAGCCAAAGGAAACCTAGGATGATGATTGATGATGATGCAATGGGAGTAAAAGGTACAAGCATGAACAATTGTGACTAAAGAATCATTGATGAAACATGTACAATTTTTTTTCCAAGAGAACCAACATATACAATGGTTGGTGACCCATATATTCGAGTGAATGGTTATTTTTTTATATGGACTTCACAAACATGATGCTTATATTTTTCAAATATAATATCCAGTTAAAATAAATTAGAAATATGAACACTAAATAAATATTGAAGATGAAAAATGAAAATACCAAAGAGGAATATTGTAGAAGATGGAAGATGAAGACAAAGAGCATAGCCGAAGAAGATT
>ML823627.1:0-10594 GCA_009831015.1 Picea engelmannii
GAACTACAAAATATTAGAATCCCATGCATTTTTCCAAATCACATTGCAATTCCATATATAATCACATCTTTAGAAAGACAAAGATATGAATAACAACAATATAGTAAATCTACAATAGATTCTGAAATCTAAAAACATTATAGCTAATTAGCAGGATAAAGTAAGCATGTGTGAGTTACAATAGATTATGGAATCTAAAAAAATTGTAGCAAACTCTCATGATAAAGTAAGCATATGAGAGTTGCATATAAGGATGCTTGACAAAGATTCTAGCTAATGATGCTTAAATGAAAAATTGAAGGAAAGGTTGACTCTTCAAAAAATTAGTTGTACTGACGAACAAGTTAACTAAGGTCTATAGTTAATCCTCACACATCATACTTGTAATTTCATTCAAGTTTTATTGTATATGTTATTGTAGCTCTGCCTCCATACCTCCTATTTTTTTTATTATTCATCATAGTTGTTATGATAATTCAACAAATACATATATTTAAAAATACATCTTTAACTAGTCTAATAATATTTATTTGTTAAATATATTTCATTTTACTCTTTTTTTTATATGTTTTATATTATTGTATAATAAACTTATTACAATTTTTTCCCCAAAATTACAATTTTTATTTATGTAAGATCAACCATAAACAATTCAACTATAGACTAGTGAAAAAACATTTTGATGATTTTATTATTTACCTCATAAATATAATAATGTAAAAGAAACATTCGACCTTACTAAAAAAAATCATAAATTTTAAATGCTAACATATATCAAATAATTCTAGATAAAATATAAAAAAATAATAATTATTCAATAGCTTAAAATGTTTAAGCTAACTTATCAAACATTTAAGGAGTTTGCATACAAGCAAAAGCAAAATGCTAAACATATAAAAGGAACAACGAGATCACACAATAATAGAATCCAATATATTTTTGCAAATTACATTGCAATTCCATATATAATCACATCTTAAGAAAAATAATTCTATATAATCACATCTTAATAAAAACAAACATATGATTAACAACAATATAGTAAATTTCCACAATCTAAAAACATTGGCATGATAAAGTGACAACTTTTTCCACAATACCCGACCTCTCTAATGCCACAAAGACTTTGAAAGAAATAAGTGCACATGTATTGACCAAGTAACAATCCAAAGCATCAGAGTCTTCATGGAATTTTTCACTAGTAACAAGTGACTTCAAATGCTTATCTTATAATCCACATAGTCCAGATTCTTCATGGAATTTTTCACTATTAACAAGTGGCTTCAAATGTTTATCTTATAATCCACATACTCCTTTGGATTCTTTGGTTGTTGACTACTGAAATTCTTGGCAATCTACTCCAATTTCAGAGAAGGCTGAAATAAGTTTGGGAACAATTTTAAGCAATATTAGCTTGAAGCCAACAGAACTAGTACTCTGATTCTGAGACTCTACTCCACCATTTGATGGCAACTTACAATCTTCTGAAAGTGATCCAACTTGAGCACCTTTCATATACGCATCACACACACAAATAATACAATGACCACGTTTTTGAAAATTCTCTTTAACAAACATTTCAAAATGCTACAGAGACAACAATCAATAGATTTAAAATGATTCCAAAAAAATGTTAAACAAGATAACTAGAAATGAAAATCTCTTCAGAATTCTACCTTTGGGGGCCTGCGTAGTATGTACAACATTGACTTGCATGATAGGAGAAACAAGTTTTCTTTGTATGCTAGAGAGTTCTTCTCCCCTTCAGCTGAACCAATTTGTTTGTCATATCCAGGTTCATTAAAGTAAGGTTTAACATTTAGTACCAGTCCTTGAATGGAAACAAGGACTTGTAGGACGTTTGATGATGACATGTTCCAAATTTCATTTCCTTTGCCTGCCCATGTGTTTAAAAGACTCAAACAGACTTTCCCATTCTCATACAAATTCGGATTCAACCGTAGCCCACTAGAATGGTAGTATGCTAATTGCAAAAATAAAAGCCAACATAAAGCCAAATGAAATTTCCATGTTGAGGTTAAAAAAAAAATTGAGATCTCAATTTCACTTTTAAATTAAGTGCTTACAGGTGGTATATTAGGATACTCGGATGGAAAATGAAAATCAAAGAAGAAAATCCCATCATGATATGGAGTCCTAGATGCTCCAACAATCACAACCCTCAACAAATCCATCCTATCTTCATAGATTCTCACAAAAAATGTATCTGTCCAATCAATGCAGAGTAAGAAATTATGGTCAATTAAAGAAATATATAGTTAAAGGTTTTGGATTCTTTTTTGGCATTTTGTTTTACTAATTTTGTGTGGAATCCTAAGGAATTGTTGAAATTGTGAATTTAAGTTATTAAGAAATCTTAGTGTTCCAGGGTTTTCCAAGGCACTAAATCCATTTATGTATTCAGAAATGAAATTCAAGCAACAAAAAATTAATATTTCACCAAAAATTGTATAGCCAAATTTTGGTGATGGTTGCCAAAAAAATCCAAAACTTAAAAATATAAACTACACCTTGAAAAAAAGACTAATAATGCATTTCAGTGAATAAATTTTCACTTGTAAATAAAAAGTAAAGAGCAACATAGAAAGATAAAATGGGAAAGGTATAACTAGTGTGAATACAATGTGTGAGTAGAAAACAACTCCTATATCAATGCTGAAAGCAACAAATGGCACCTCATAACTGTTAGCTTGTGAATAATAAGTGAAGAGAAGCATATAAATATAAGATGGGATAGGTTTAACTAGTGTGCATACAGTGTGGCAGTGAGAAAGCAACTCCTATACAGTGTGGCAGTGGGAAAACAACTCCTATACAGTGTGGCAGTGGGATAGTTTTAACTAGTGTGCATACGTTGTGGCAGTGAAAGTAACTAAATGCCAAAACAACAAAAAAAATGGAAAGAAGAGGAAGCATAAGTGTCTAGATCAGATATACCTTAACAATCTATATCTAAATATGATGACTTCGTGAACAAAACTAGTAAAAAAAATGTATGCACGACTTAGGAGTTACCTGGTAAATTTTTTTCTAGGATTTTCCATTCTTGCTGAACTTTCTTCAGCCATTTCCGCTCATTAATAGGCTGCAAGATGATATTCAAAAACTTTAGTGATACTCCACATGAAACAAAACATTGCTTTTGGAATTTTTTTTACGAAAGGGTTTAGAGAAACATGCCCTTTTTCATTTTGATAGAAGTGATCCATTGGTTCCTTTACATTATCAAAATGTTTAAATTGACCCGGGTCATGACAACTACTATTGGACAAGATATGCACTATATAGTCATCCTTTGTCTATTCCATATCAATTTTACCATCATCTTCTTCATCTTTAGCAGTTTCCCAGCTTGCATAATCATCTTCTTCATCTTTATCATCTTCAGCGGTTTCCAGAATCATCTTTAGCAGTTTCCTAGCTTGCAGAATCATCTGTATCATCTTCTTCTTCATCATCTTCTGTATTATATTCTCCATCATTAACCACCAATATTTGTTGAGGTCCAACCTGTAACACCCTGTTTCCTCCAATCTGTAAAAATAACTATACTGGCCAAGTATTGTGGCAAACTCAGAAACGTGAATGTGTGATGTGAATGGACCTTGTGAAAAAGGTCGATGAATGTGAATGATATTATTATATATATATTGCAGGACTGCTGAGAGGGGGATGTACTGAAAAAGAGACCATGATGGCTGAAGAAAGGTGGTGGAAGACACCTGGAATGGTGGCGTTAACTTCCACCGAGACCAATACCGTATTTGGGCTTCACTGGCTCGGAGAACCAAGAGTGGCTCGCTGGACCCGAATTAAATGACTCACCAGTGTTGGTAGGTAAAGGGCTCCTCATGAGTAATGAGGGATGGGGGTGAACCACCCATCCATAGAGTCTGCAGACCTGACCACTGCGAGGAAGATCGTGCCACACGCAACCTCACCAAAAGGAGAAAAGGTAGGAAGAGTGGACGATCAATGGGCAGATGCGAGGGGAAGAGGAGAACTCTGAAAAAATACAGAGTGAGTGATAGCAGAGAAGAAGGAGAGTAACCTTCGTTCTCGGTCACTGGCAAGTAGAGACATAGTCTCACAACATTGTGGTCTCAGCTCGGGGGTGGCTAGTGGTAAATCCGTTGGGAGTCGCTGAGCCTACGGTTGGGTGGAAACTAGCACCCCTCTCAACAGTTGCAATTACACCTGGTGTTATTTCTGATAAGTGTTTTATATCCTGTATCTTGAAGTTTATACGCTGATATGTATGTTCATAGTCTGTGCAATTTATGAATGGTTTGAGCATAAGACTGTCTGTGTGGTGTTTTGACCAGAAATGGTGGTTGCATGTTTATAATAGAAAGACCACTTATGGCTTATGTTTTATGAATTGATATTTATATGCTTACCGATCTAGGTCCAACTTCAAGTCTACTCTCGGGAGATTGTTCCTGTGTTTGTCCTACCTGATGCCTTGGATAGACTTCCTCCCGAGGGCATCCTTTCGAGACCACTCCCTTACCTTCGAGAAGACCTTCTAGTCTGGTCTTCAAAACCTGGTGTAAATTACCTGAGGACCCGAAGAAGGATGTTAGAGGTTAAGTCTCAAAATGTTGTACGAGGGAGAACGGTCCTCGTAGACCTTAACATTTCGACGTTTCGGCACCCGGAGTATCTAGGTGCGAGTTTTCTTGCACTCGTGAGTCCCGAGACCCTGACCTGCAAAATCCTGAAATGAGAGCGTGTGAATAAGAATTGATTGACGGACGAGATCCCGTTGGAAGATCTGCGGTCATTCACGACCGTTAGATTGGAGGAATAAACGAGGGCGTTAAATGCCTTAACCCTTTTTCCTTTGTCTTCGTGAGTAGCGAAGAAATCGGGACCGTAGATCCCCAAGGTCCGTGGGAGTATCCGGAACATTGATTTTTCCACATCTAGGTAGCAGCAGGATAGTGCACAACACAGAACAGGTCTGAGCCATTAGACCTTAGTCCGAACACCCATCAGCCCTTAGATCTGACAGGAGATGCACGAGGGTTAAACCTTCGTGAGAAGTAGAAGAGAAAAGTCCCGAAGGAGTTGGTATCGGGATCTCGACATTCAAGAGTTCGGGGGTCTTGAGGATAAAGGTCTAGAAACTCGACATCAGAAGTTCAGAATTTGCGAAAGGATCAGAGCCGTCCGTCTGTGGAAGGACGCGTGTCGCGAGATCATCCTCTTCGGAGACTCAGGCACCGAGACTCACAGAGGTGAGCGTCTAGACTTTGCGAGTGGTGAAATCACGGAAGAATCTGAGCCGTCCATTGGAAGGAGGGCACGTGTCGCGAGATCCTCTCTATCGAGTATTCAGACATCGGGAGTCAGAGGAGGAAGTCTCTTGACTTCGCGAGTGGCGAAGTCGCAAGAAGATCAGAACCTTCTATCTGAGGAGGATAGGTGGCATAGATCGAGGGATCTCGTGAACTTGGAGGTTCGTAAGGTGAGAGCCCAAGAGTTGAGTGCTCCCAGTCGCGAGTGGCGAAATTGCGAGGAGCAAGGATCACCATTGGATCCAGGTCACGGGAGGACCGTTGGATCAGAGCCTCATCGTGTGTATCATGCATTTGGAGGTTCGGAGGTTGAGAGGACCTCTTCTCGACATCAGAAGTCGCGAAGTGCCGAAAGCCGGGCACGAAGGAACACGTGGCAGAACCATAAAGTGGGGCCCGTATGATTGACCGACGGACACGCATCACCTGGAGAAAGGAGTTAACACTCCGTTGACTTCTCGCATCTCATGGATTTGCGGGATAAGAGCATGAGTGCTCAACCTTTCGACTTGTGAAGTCGCTAAGTTGCGATGGGAGCTAGCGCTTAGCCTAGCTGTTGGTCATGCACATGGTGTGTTGACAGAAGAGAGCTATACCCATCACGTGATTTCGAATATCGTGAATTTGGGAAGGTAGAAGTCATGCATCGCAATTCCCCAAATCGCGAAAAGCCGATAAGCGCTTTGCTAGTTCAAGCGTGTGGATACGGAACATGGTCGTGTGGACAAGACCTCAAGTGGGAAACTTGCCACTCGCTAGCCCTGTCGGGGTTCGATGTTTCGCTGTTTCGAGCTTCAGGGTTTGCAGAGTCGAAAGACTCGACTCACTTATATCGCTGAGTTTTGAAATGCAAAAAGGGTGCCTAGTTGTTTGGCATGTGGCAGGGTCTGTATCAGGCCCTATAGGGATTCGAGGTCTGTATGAGTGCAGATAAAGGGATGGCAGGGTCTGTATCAGGCCCCGTAGGGATTCGGGGAATTATGTCCCACAGAGAAAAGAAGAAAAAGGCCAAAAATTTATTGCGCCGCAGTGGGTATGTGACAAATTGGTATCAGAGCATGGTTACAACACTTGGCCTGCTTGGGCTCATGAACGAGTTGCGCGGAAGCTCTGTTCAAAACACTCTTAAAAGGAGTAACCCCCTGTCTTAACCTTCCTAATTAAAAGATGAAGTTGAGAATGAAAAATCCCTATTGTGTGTGTGTACATGTTAAAATATGAATTATTTACTGGTTATAAATAAATATAAATAATGACTAACAACCAGCGTTTTTTTCCCTTTTGCACACAAGCGGAAGATAAACCATGGGAAATGATCAACGCATAGTATGGTGACTCACCATGAAGTGGGAGAGGGATCCCACAATAGAGACGAAGAGTCTGATGAAAGGAGGGCAGTAGGGACCCCTCCAGGTCTAGCCGAGATTGTGAGGAGCCTCATGGTCGAATTACAAAGCTGTAAGGCTAACAATGAAAGGATGATGAAAGAACAAGAAAAGCAAACAGAAATTAACGTAGTTTTACTGTAGAGTTTATCCAATCTACAAAGACAAAGGAAACATGAACCTGAAACTCAGAAACATGGTCATATCAGTGGCCACACTGAGAGGAGCACCTCGAAAAAGGTCCACCCCAGAGGTAAAGGACAAGCATTGGATGATTCCCCTAAGAAGGAAGCTGGTGATTCAGAGGGCTCTTCTAGCAGCAGAACCAGTTCCTATCCCCGAAAGAAACAGAAGAAGCAAAAGCCTTCCAAAGGTCAAAAATTTGAAGAATTCAGAAAAGCCAAACCACCCTCCTTCGACGGTGAGATAAAGAAGGGAGAGGAAGCAGAGGCCTGGCTGCTTGGACTAAAGAAGTATTTTAGAGTCCATGATTTTTCAGAAAATATGAAGGTCCGAGTGGCCACCTTCAACTTGAACGAAAAGGCTTCCATTTGGTGGGAAGACCTTAAGAATGTGAAAGGGGTTCGCGAAGAGGACCTATCTTGGGAACGGTTTGAGAAATACTTCCGGAAGAAGTATCTGTCGGAAAAATATTTCGACGAAACGACTAAAGAGTTTTATGAACTCAAACTGGGACAACTCACTATAGAAGAATATGTCAACAAATTCCTCGATTTGTTGAGGTATGTACCCTATCTCAAGGCGGAAAAGGAAAAGGTGCAACGCTTCATCAGTGGACTACCTAAGGACTATCGGAACAGAATTGAATTTGATGAGCCAAAGACTCTAGAAGGCACTATTCGAAAGGCGACCTATTGTCATGAATAGTTTGGGCATCGAGCAGAACTTTGCGAGGGATGGAAACAGAAGAATAGTTCAAGATTTTAGAAAAGGGGAATTAAATCCCCAGGTTTTAAGAATTATAAGAAGAACCCAAGAATGAGCTTCCTAGCTCGGAGTATGCACCAGCAGAATTTTCCCTCCTTGAGTGGAAATAAAACTTCTGGACCCATATCAGTGAAGACTGATAACCCAAAGAGAGAACCCTTGAAATGCTGGGGTTGCGGGGAAGAACATCTATTGAGAGATTGTCCACACCAACAACAGAATAATTGGAGGATTTATAACATCCAAGAAACTACTACCGTCAATGATGTGGCCAGGAGTGAGCCACAAATTTATGTAGCCTTGGATAATAACCAAGCCGACCACCAAGATTCAGTAGTGGAAATAGAAGGTATGATTTCCAACCATCTAGTGTCTGTTTTAATTGACCCTGGTTCAAATTTGATTTATATAGCCCCTAAAGCTGTTGATAAGTGTAAACTATAGCCACAAAAACATACCAAGCCATGGTTGGTACAGTTAGCCACTGGCACCAAAAGAAGGGTAGCAGAGGTTATACCAGCTTGCCAATTGATGTTGGGCAAATTCTCCACCCAAACAACCCTTAACTTATTACCCCTGGGATCGTATGATCTGCTGATTGGTATGGACTGGTTGGCCGCCCATAAAGCCAGATTGGACTGTTACCATAAAACCTTAGAATGTGTAAGTAAGGAAGGAAAGAGGATAACCCTTCAAGGGATCCGAAAACCTGTCTCGGTGAGACAAATATCAGCTCTGCAAATGAGAAAGTATTGCCGAAATGGATGTCCCCTATATGCAATACAGGTGTTGAAAACAATCGAAGGTGACAAACCAAGCCTTGATGATCACCCTATCCTGAGAGAATACAAAGATGTGTTTTCGAAAGAGGTATCGGGTTTACCTTCGAGAAGGGACATAGACTTCTCAATAGAACTTGCACTGGGAATGGTGCCAGTGTCTAGGACACCCTATCAGATGAGCACACCCGAGTTAGTTGAACTCAAGTTGCAACTAAAAGAAATGATGGATAAGGGCTATATTCGGCCCAGCGTGTCTCCATGGGGAGCACCAGTCCTGTTCGTGAAAAAGAAGGACGGTACCCTTAGACTGTGTATAGATTATAGGCAACTCAATAAGGTAACCATAAAGAACAAGTACCCCTTGCCCAGGATGGATGACCTGTTCGATCAATTGGGGGGTGCGTCTATTTTCTCAAAGATTGATTTGAGGTTGGGATACCATCAAGTCCGAATCAAGGGTGAAGACATCCATAAAACTGCCTTCCGAATGAGGTATGGTCACTATGAGTTCGTGGTGGTGCCATTTGGGTTGACCAATGACTCTGCCACTTTTATGTGCTTGATGAACAATGTACTCAACAAATTCTTAGACAAATTTGTGCATGTTTTTATTGACGATATATTAATTTACTCCAAGAATAGAAAAGAGCATTAAGAGCATCTTAGACTTGTGCTGCAAGTGCTAAGAGAACATCATCTCTATGCCAAATTCAACAAATGTGAATTCTTCCAGAAGCAAATACATTACTTAGGCCATGTTCTCTCCGAAGAAGGAGTAGCGGTAGACCCTAACAAAATTGGGTCTATCATGGAATGGCCTACCCTAAAGGATGTTTCAGACATCAGATCCTTTATGGGATTAGCAGGATACTATAGGAGATTTATAAAAGGATTCTCCAAGATTAGTTGTCCAATCACTGCCCTCCAGAAGAAGGGGACAAAATTCCTGTGGACACAAATATGTGAAGAAAGATTTCAAACCCTGAAACATCTACTGACCCATGCACCCGTGCTGAAGATCGCCAATCCTGAAGCGGACTTCCTTTTTGCACAGATGCTTGTAAGGAAGGGCTCAGAGGAGTCCTTATGCAGGGAGGAAGTGTGGTATGCTATGAATCCCAAAAGTTGAAGGAGCACGAAGTCAACTATGTGACCCGTGATCTAGAGATGGCTGCCATAGTGCATGCCTTGAAAATGTGGACGCATTACCTCCTGGGAAGAAACTTTGTACTGATGACAGATCACTGTGGATTGCGATATCTGTTTGATCAACCAAAGCTCAATGCTAGACAAGCTAGGTGGATGGCCCTCAGTGAGTTTGATTTTGAAATCAAACATATTAAAGGAAAAGAAAATAGGGTGGCAGATGTCCTTAGCAGAAGTATGAAAACAATTCACTTGGCAGCGGTGAGCACCTACAAGACAGATGTCAAGGAAAGAATCAGAAATGCACAAGAAACAAATCCCTTTGTCTAGACTGTGACCATGTACCTACAACAAGAACCCGTTGGAGTAAAATATGAAGGCTACCAGATGACCGAAGGAGGTCTGCTCACTCACAGAAGCAGATTTTATATTCCAAATTGTGAGGACTTGAAGAGGTTCTTACTGGATGAACTACATAAAAGACCCTATTCTGGTCATCCAGGATACCAGAAGATGACCACGACCACTAGGAGACAATTCTATTGGCCTGGAATGAAGAAAGACATAGGCAAGTACTTGGCCAAATGCATAGAGTGCCAACAGGTTAAAGTAGAACACCGACACCCAACAGGATTATTACAACCTCTACCGATCCCAGAATGGAAATGGGAAACCATCTCCATGGATTTCATCACTGGATTACCAACATCGACCAAACAGAACGATGCCATTATGGTAGTGGTGGATAAATTGAGCAAGTCTGCTCATTTTATCCCTGTCAAGTCCACTTGCAAAGCAATCGATATCGCCCAGGTATTCATGAAGGAGATATTCAGACTACATGGTATGCCGAAAGAGATCATTTATGACAGAGACACGAAATTTACTTCCAACTTTTGGAAGTCATTGATGGCTGGCTTAGAAACCAAATTGTTGTTTAGCACCGCCTATCACCCTCAAACCGACGGACAAACATAAAGAGTGAACCAAATACTTGAAGACATGCTAA
>ML823627.1:12903-33981 GCA_009831015.1 Picea engelmannii
CCATATTTACTTCTTATCAACCATGACAAAACAATAATGAGTCATATTTACATCAAACACTATTGGGTCCATTTCCCAAAACTTTGTGCTATGGGTCTTTCTTCAAGGGTTGACATCAATGACAACCAACCTTAATCAACATAGACATCCTCCTGAGGGAATCCTTTCAAGACCACTCCCTTACCTTCGATAAGACCTTCTAGTCTGGTCTTCAAAACCTGGTGTAAATTACTTGAGGACCTAAAGAAGGATGTTAGAGGTTAAGTCTCAAAACCTTGTACGAGGGAGAACGGTCCTCGTAGACCTTAACATTTTGGCATTTCGGCACTCAGAGTATCTAGGTGCGAGTTTTCTTGCACTCGCGAGCGAGTCCCGAGACCCCGACCCATGAAATTTCGAAATGGGAGCGTGTGAATAAGAATCGATTGACGGACAAGATCCCGTCGAAATATTTGTGATCATTCACGACCGTTAGATTGGAGGAATAAACAAGGGCGTTAAATGCCTTAACCCTTTTTCCTTTTTCTTCATGAGTAGCGAAGAAATCAGGACCGTAGATCCCCAAGGTCCGTGGGAGTATCCAGACCTTTAATTTTTCCACGTCCAGGGAGCGGTGTAAGAGTGCATAGTGCAGAACAGGTCTGAGTCGTCAGACCTTAGTCTGAACACCTGTCAGCCATTAGATCTGACAGGAGATGTACGGGGGTTAAACCTTCATGAGCAGCAGAAGCGAAAAGTCCTGAAGGAGTTGGTATCGAGATCTCGACATTCAGGAGTTCGGGGGTCCTGAGGACGAAGGTCTGGACACTTGACATCATAAGTTTTGAATTTGCGAAAGGATCGGAGCCGTCCGTATGCGGAAGGACGCGTGTCACGAGACCATCCTCTTTGGAGACTTGGGCACCAGGACTCACAGAGGTGAGCGTCTAGACTTTGCGAGTGGTGAAGTCGTGGAAGAATCTGAGCCATCCATTGGAAGGAGGGCACGTGTCACGAGATCCTCTCTATCGAGGATTTGGACATCGGGAGTCAGAGGAGGAAGTCTCTTGACTTCGCGAGTGGCGAAGTTGTGAGAAGATCAGAACCATCTGTCTGAGGAGGACAGGTGGCAGAGATCGAGGGATCTCGCGAACTCGGAGGTTCGCAAGGTGAGAGCCCAGGAGTTGAGTGCTCCCAGTCGCGAGTGGCGAAATCACGAGGAGCAAGGATCACTGTTGGATCCAGGTCACGGGAGGACCATTGGATCAGAGCCTCATTGCGCATATCGCTTATTCGGAGGTTCAGAGGTTGAGAGGACCTCTTCTCGACATCATAAGTCATGAAGTGCCAAAAGCCGGGCACGAAGGAACATGTGGCAGAACCACAAAGTGGAGCTCGTATGATTGACCGGCGGATATGCGTCGCTTGGAGAAAGGAGTTAACACTCCGTTGACTTCTTGCATCTCGGGGATTTGCAGGATAAGAGCATGAGTGCTCAACCTTTCGACTTGTGAAGTTGCGAAGTTGCGATGGGAGCTAGTGCTTAGCCTAGCCATTGGTCACGCACAGAGGGCACTGACAGAAGGGAGCTATACCCATTATGTGATTTCAGATATCTTGAATTTGGGAAGGTAGAAGTCATGCATCGCAATTCCCCAAATCGCGAAAAACCGATAAGCGCTTGGCTAGCTCAAGCATGTCGATACAGAACAGGGTCACGTGGACAAGACCTCAAGCGGGAAACTTGCCACTCGCTAGCCCTATCGGGGTTCATCGTTTCGCTATTTCGAGCTTCGGGGTTTGCAGAGTCGAAAGACTCGACTCGTTTGTATCGTTGAGTCACGAAATGCAAAAAGGGTGCCTAGTTGTTTGTCTTGTGGCCATAACCGCAGATCATATGAGTGCGGATAAGGGGATGGCAGGGTCTGTATCAGGCCCTGTATGGATTTGGGGAATTATGTACCTCGGAGAAAAGAAGAAAAAGGCCAAAAATTTATTGCGTCGCAGCGGGTATGTGACACAACCTACATAACAAACCAAAAAAATTGTGACGTTTATCCAATCATACTATCAAATTAATTTCATACTGTTCATTTCATTCTATGATAGCTAGATCACTCTGATTCACGAAAGCTAACAGTTCATTTTGCGACCCTAAAAGAACCGCATTAGTCCACTATGATCAAGCAAGAAAATAACATACCTTTGAGACCATTCCATCTGCCCATGCTACCTCGATGTCTCCATCCTTAACATCTATGACATTCCCAATCCAGGATAGATTAGATTCCTCAAGACTCTTGTCAAGATTTGCCTTCTGTGTTTTCTTTAGTGCTTTCTTGTTTGTAGATAGATATGTAGTCTCAACAAAATTTTTGGGTCTTGTTTCATCCCTACATTCTATCTGGCCACCCAACTGATTGACAATGCCAGGCACTTCTCTTTCCCCAGAGACCAGAGAGAGACGTATAACGATGTCCCCAACAAAGCAGTCATAATTGTTAAATATAATGTAACCTCAACAGGCTGACTGTACACTGCCAGCTGTACTTTCTTTTCTTGATTTGCTTGAGCCTATTTAGCTCAGCTATTTCCCTTTTCACATAACGTCTTCGTTAACTCTTCTCATTGTACTTTCTCCTTACATTCTCAATATACTGAATACTATTTCTGCTCTATTCTTTCTCTCTACATTTCTTGCTTCACAATTTATCATGGTATCAGAGCTTCAACAGTAAGCCTCTTTACACAGGCTGGAGAGCAACACGATCCTCACAGCGCATAGCTTAAATTGACATCTAGAGCACGGGACACAGCTTTTTCACAAGGCTTGGAGAGCTGTCCGCCATCCGCTCAAAAGATTGTCGCAGGAAACTCCCACGAGGAAGCATAGACTGCAAAAGGAGAAAGTTTAAAGATTCGTGAACAATTTCAGATTCGTCAAAGATTCAAGAATAAGAGTTGCAAGAGGCAGGAACATTTGAAGAATTCAAAGAAATTCGTTCAAATTTGTGAAAGATTGTTGCAGGAGGCATAATTGTTTAAATAATTTCGGGAAATATCTCTCCTCCATCAAAGATTGCAGCAGAGAACAGTAAGCTTCAAGGAACTCGTGAAATTCTTTCAAATCTTTGAAAGATTCACGAATTTTTCTTCCATAGGAGAAAATCCTTGCAAAGACAGCAAAGAACATGTCAGAGGAGCCAAGAACGAGAAAAATTAGCTGTAAGATTTGTCCTGCGAAGAGATCGGAGGCGAAAATCTAGTTCAGAAGTGACGAGGAGAGCGCAGAAAAGGCGAAAGAATTTCAGTCGTTAGATTTCGCGCAGAGGACCGACAACCGTCAGATTCGTGAGAAAGTGAACGAGGTTTAGTCCTCTGGAGCGCACAGGAGAAAAGCTGACTTGTGAAGTCACGAAATCCTGAAATCATCTGGACCATCTATCAAGGAGGACACGTGGCTAGATCTCGGCATTTTGCTGACTCGCAGGGTGTAAAGGTCAGAAGACTGCCGTGAGAATTCGTGAATCACGAAATCCTGATTCATTCTAGACCGTTGGATCGAGAAAGATCATGAGTCGTCGATCTAACTCTATCGCAAAATCGAGAATTGGGAGTTGGACGAGCAAAGGAGAGTTCACTCCAAACCCCGATACGCGAAATCCCAAAATCATTTGGACCGTCCATCAAAAAGGACACATGGCAGTAGATCCAAGCGCCATCAAAATTTCGGCATTTCGGAGTTCGGGATATTAGAGGTCGTGTTGACGAAGGTCGGGACACTCCACGACGAAAGTCCCGAAATCTCAAAAGGATCACAACCATCCATTCGTTGGGACATGTGGCGGAGATCGAGGAAACCATCGGTATTTCGACTACCAGGGTTTCAAGTTGATAGAGGATTTGTGTCAGCGGGGGTCGCAAGTCGCGAAATCGTGAAATGCAGGAGGACCGTCCATCTTGAGGAGACGCGTGGAAGCAATCGAGGATTTTGGGAGATTTTCCGAAAGGAGGACACTTTGCCATTTCGGCATTCCACGTATTAGTATTTCGGGGGTCAAGAGGACAGGAGATCGGGCGCTTGAGTTGCGAAACCCCGAAACAAGACTGTGGTCTTATGAGTAGTGGTCACATGGACCAAGGCATAGCTCAAGGGGTTAATGCGATAAAGGTCATTTCGGCATTTTGGCCATCCAAGAGACAAGAGGTCAAGCACTTTGCGTCATAAAACCCAAAAATAGGACTGCGGTTATATGGGAAGCGGTCACATGGACCGGAGGTATAGCCTTGGGGCTAATTGCTGTTAAAGCCATTTCGGAAAATCGACATTTCGGAGATCGGAAGGACGAAGGGTCAAGGACTCTTGACACGGGGAAACAAGAAGTTCCGAATTGCGAAAAGTCGGTAGCGCTCTAACATTTAGGTACGTGGTCACATTGAACAGAGACTAAGGGCCAATCCAAGGCCGTTAAACTCTCTTTGATGTTTTGGAAACAAGAAGTTGGTAAGCGCAAGAAACAGGTAAACACAAAATTTTTCCATTTTTTTTTTCTTATTTTGTCAAATTCTTTAAATATGGCGACGTCTAGCAATTTAGGACCAACTCAGGGTCCGATTCTTCTTGGAAAGAACTATGAGTTCTTGTCTCTTCGAATGAGATAGTTCTTGCAAGCACACGTGTATTGGGATCCAATGGATCTTGGATATGTGGAACCAGATCCAGCAGACCTTGCCACCATGACAAACCAACAGAGAATTGCTCAGGCAACTCAGAAGAACAGAGAAAATAAAGCTAAATTCTGGATTCAAAACTCTGTGGATGATTCGATTTTCTCAAAAATCACAGGCGCAGGTACTTCAAAACAGACCTGGGACATCCTTAAATAAGCCTACCAAGGAAATGACAGGGTCAAAACAGTCAAACTGCAGACCTTGAGGACGCAATTCGAGACTTTAAGAATGACAGAGTCTAGAAATGTGGATCAGTTCATGACCAGAGTCATGGGAATCGTGAACCAGATCAGATTGACTCGTGAAGCCATCACTAATCAACGCATTGTTGAGAAAGTCATCAAAAGTTTACCAAAGAAATTTGAAATGGTTGTTACAGCAATCCTTGAATCCAAGGATCTGTCACATTTTTCAACAGATGAACTGACTGGTTCCCTGGTGACACATGAGACCAGACTGCATCTCACAGATGAGTCAATCGCCAATGCCTTCAAAACTCAATTCTCCTTCAGCAGAGGGAGAGGCAGAGGAAGAGGCAGAGGTCACCAAGGATGAGGGAGTACTACAAGTGACCAACACTCGAATGGAGGTAACAGACAACGACACCATAATCAAAATTTTCAGCCTCAAAGAGGCAGAGGGAGAAGATCAAATGACAAATCAAGCATACAATGCTATTACTGCAAAAAGTATGGGCACTATGAATCTGAATGCCGGAAGAAGTAGGCAGATCATCTCTCAGGCATATCACATGTGTCAAATCATACGGGAGAAACCTCAAAATGTATGTTTATCTCATGTCACAAGTCTGAAGAACAACCTAAAGATATCTGGTTGCTGGACAATGGATGCAACAATCACATGACAGGTAACAAAGACTTACTTTTATGCATTGATTCTTCAATCTCATCTGATATTACACTTGGAAATGATTCCTTAGTCAAAGTTCAAGGCAAAGGAACTGTACCTATTCTTACTAAACAAAATGAAAAGAAAGACATAAACAATGTCTATCATGTTCGAGATCTGAAACATAATCTGCTAAGTGTAAGACATAAACAATGTCTATCATGTTCCAGATATGAAACATAATCTGCTAAGTGTAGGACATCTCATTGAACATGGCTATAAGTTACTCTTTGAGGGAGCATCTTGCAAGATATATGACAAAATCCCAAGAAGAAAATTGATTTCTGAAATCCACATGACTTAGAATAGGATGTTTCCCCTTACACTCAGAACTGCAAATCTGATTCAACCATATGCACAAAGTGCATCCACCTTGAATGAAACAATGGTTTGGCATACGAGATTTGGACATCTACCCCTTAAGAGTCTAAGTCTTCTTCAGAAGTACTCCATGGTCAAAGGTCTTCCCATCTTCAAAGAACAAAATTCCCCATGTGAGTCTTGCATACTTGGAAAACATAAGAGAACTAGTTTTCCACAGTCATCCAATCAAGCCAAACAACATCTCAAACTAGTTCACACTGACCTATGTGGACCAATGCAAACATAGTCAATAGGTGGTAGCTTTTATTTTCTAACGTTTATTGATGATTTTAGCAGGAAAATCTGGATCTATTTTTTCATACACAAGTCTGAAACTTTTGCAAAATTCAAGGAATTCAAAGCAAAAGCTGAAAAACAGAGTGGCAAATATATAAAAGCACTCAGGTCCGATGGAGGAGGAGAATACAACTCCAATGAATTTGCAAATTTCTGCAAATCACAAGGTATTATCATGTAAACAACAGCCAGGTATACTCCACAACATAATGGAGTGGCTGAAAGGAAAAATCAGACAATAATGAATATGGCAAGAACACTTCTCAAAGAGAAAAGTTTGTCAAATATTTTTTGGGCTGAAGCAGTAGCATGCCTAGTTTATCTCTTGAATAGATCTCCAACCACAAGTCTAAAGATGAAAGTCCCTCAAGAAACATGGAGTGGGACAAAGCTAAATGTTGCACATCTAAGGACATTCAGATGCATATCATACGCTCACATACCTTCTGAATTAAGGAAGAAACTGGATGATAGAAGTGAGAAATGTATCTTTACTGGATATAGTGAAACATCTAAAGCCTACAGGCTTTACAATCCAATCTCCAAGAAACTAATTCTCAGCAGAGATGTAAAATTTTTGGAAAATCAATTCTGGAATGAATCAAAAAATCAACAACTGGACAGTCAAAATCCATTACTGCCAAGTTCTGAAAACGCATAAAATTCAGAACAGTTAATACCTCAACCTACTCGACTAAGATTGCAGGTACAAAGACAACCTGAAAACTCTCAGGATAACTCAACTTCCAACAGAGACTCATCCTCTGAAATTCAAAATCAGAGAACTCGAAGTTTGAGAGATATCCATTAGCAGTTGGATGATTTTGAACAACACAATCTTTTTTCTTTAATGTCATGTCAACCTACATCTTTTAAGGAAGCCATTAAGGAGCCACATTGGGTTCAAGCCATGAACCAAGAAATTGACTCCATTGAGAAGAACAAGACATGGGATCTTGTTGATTTGCCAAGTCACAAGAAAAGTATTGGTGTCAAGTGGGTTTACAAAACTAAACTCAATGAAAAATGGCAGATCGAAAAGCACAAGGCAAGACTTATTGCCAAAGGATTCTCACAACAACCTGGTACTGACTATGGTGAAACTTTTTCTCTAGTAGCAAGGTTAGACACTGTAAGAATTCTATTGGCCATAGCAGCCCAACATAAATGGAAAGTATACCAAATGGATGTCAAGTCAACCTTCCTAAATGGTTTCTTAGAAGAAGAAGTTTATGTCGATCAACCACCTGGATTTGAAGTCTAAGAGAAGCCAGCCAAAGTATATCGGTTGAAGAAAGCCTTGTATGGCTTAAAGCAAGCTCCAAGAGCTTGGTACAACAAAATTGACACTTATCTGATCAAAAGTGGTTTCAGTAGAAGTCAAAATGAGCCAACTCTCTACACCAAAACTGATTAGCACGGTAAAATTTTGATTGTATGTTTATATGTTGATGACATGATATATACTGGAAATCTTGAATTAACAAGTTTTAAACATGCCATGCAATCTGAGTTTGAGATGATAGATCTTGGCATCATGAAATATTTTTTGTGGATTGAGGTTGATCAATCAACCAAAGGAATTTTTGTCTGTCAGAAAAAGTATGCAGCAAACATCATCAAAAGATTTCGCATGGAAGAATGCAATCCAACAGAAACCCCTATACCTCTAGGCACAAAATTGAGCAAGAAAGATGAAGGCCCTACAGTGGACCCTACCCTGTACAAAAGTTTAGTAGTTAGTTTGTTGTATCTTACAACAACTAGGCCTGATATTATGTATGCACCTAGCCTTGTTTCCAGATTCATGGAATCTCCCAAAGATTCTCACTGGAAAATGGCGAAACAGATTCTGAGATATGTTGCAGTAACTCTCAATTTTGGCTTATGGTACACTAAATCTGATAGTAATCAACTATCTAGTTACACAAACAGTGATTTTGCAGGCAACCTAGATGACAGGAAAAACACCTCAGGACATGCTTTTCACCTGGGCTCGAACCTAATTTCATGGGCATCAAAGAAGCAACCGATTGTATCAATATCTTCTGCAGAGGCAGAGTATGTCACTGCTACCTCAGCTTCTTGTCAAGCTATGTGGCTGAGAAGAATATTGAAAGATATGTCACATACAGAAAAAGATCCAACTCCTATCTTCTGTGACAATACCTCAACAATTTCTCTATCCAAAAATCATGTGTTTCACAAGAAAAGAAAACACATTGACACTCGCTTTCACTTCATCCACGAGCTCGTCAATAATGGTGACATTGCACTCCAATTTTGTGGTTCTCGAGATCAGCTCACAGATATCTTCACAAAGCCACTGGGAAAATCTGTTTTTGATTTTCAGAGACAACACTTAGGCATAATCAGTGCTGATGTTTGTAACTGTTGAGTTTAAGAGGGAGTGTTAAATATAATGTAACCTCAACAGACAGACTGCACACTGCCAGCTGTCTTGGCCAGCTGTACTTTCTTTTCTTGATTTGCTTGAGCCTATTTAGCTCAGCTATTTCCCTTTGCACATAACGTCTTCTGTACATTGGACTATGTCTTCTCTGTAAAGGCCTACATCAGATTGGAAAAGTCCTGCTGAATCACATATAGAGTTTTTATCCAAACAGCTTGAAGATGTCGTTAAACGGTTTTCTCCACGAACATCATGAAACTCCAAAGTGCAGTTCGCACCTGAACCACTCTCTTCATAAACTGATGCATCGTTACCAGCTGAGCTATCTGCGGATTTGGATGCATGACTATCTTCACCGCAGTATATGTCCTCCATTATTCAAATCCTTGTTAGCTAATAAGAACCTTCCCCTTCCCTTCCCTTTACAGATATTAAGAACCTTCAGAGTTGTACTGCACTTCCATTAAAACAAGTTTTAGAATATATTTCATTGTTGAAATAGTTTAAAAGCAAAGGCCACAAGTAATGTGCACGACTAATTTGCTAGGGCTTACAGTCTACCAATAACTGCTGTGAAATCTGAACCTAAAATCCCTATAATTGTTTTAAAAAATATTGAATACATCTATAAATATAAATATAAAGCAATGATAAAACTCTTCTATTTTCATATTTATATATATATACTTCTACATTAAAATATAACTGCATTATTCTGTCAAGTATGTTTTAAGTATCTAATAGTATTAGAATTTGAATTCATATACTAAAATAAGATCCATGGCCGAAATCAGAAAACAAGATCCTGATCTTAAACTTAAACTTAAAGATCAATGTGAATGCGGTGGCCATCGATCCAGTGACTGGAAAACAAAAGTTAGCTAAAACTTACCTGTAAATTGGCGCAGAATCCGATTAGGCCACATAAAATTTCTCTTTATATTCATAATAATATAAAAGTGTATATAAGAGTCTTTTACGCCACAATAGATATCATTGGCTGCCATGAAAACTCAAAACAATACGTTGCTAGCTATTCAATACAATTTACTGATGGAGAGAAAAATAAAACTTCCCACAATCATTTCCAGCTGTGTCATAGGGCCCAGATTACAAAAAATCATTAAGACACTGAGTAAATAATACTACACCGACAAAAGATAAGGGGCAAAAGTACTCTAGGCTTAAAATAGACTTAAGTGCATAGTAGGGCCCTCATGTCCCTCTTCACATAAGTAGTATGCAATGTACCTCATGCCTTAGGAGCACTTGTTTTGATAGGTGATCTACCTCTTGATTGTCTTCCCTGTATACATGGCCAAAAGATATGTCCCTGAATAGTTTGAAGGGGTATGCAATTCTTTCTTTCCAACTCTCCAAGGTGACCACCTGTAGCCTTCCTTTTCCTTTTAGCCAATCAATGACTATTCTTGAATCTCCAAGGACGCTGATCTCATATATAAATAGTGGAGAGGCTAAAGTTAATAATGCCCAAACCCCTAGAAGTTCATCTTTGGTGTTTGTTCCATCTCCATAGTTTATCATCCACTTGTAAAAATAATGCTCTCTAATCTTTATCACTCCACCGGCTCCACTGTGTTCACTGTTCTGTTGTGAAGCCCCATCAAACCATCCAATGATCTTTTTCCTAGTCATCACTTCTTTTGGAGCTCTCGGTATTGGAGTATACGTATGTTTCTTGTTGGCTTCTAGTGCAGCCAAAGCTAAGTGAATCACCTTTTGATATGAAGGGAGACGAGATTCAAATATAACTAAGTTCCTTTCTAACCAAATGTACTAGCAGATGTAAACATGTAATGTTGGGGCCGAACGATTCTGAGAATACCATCAGTTCATACAATCCAGAAACGAGGAACTGCACCACCCGATAGAGTAAGGGTGTATCATGTTTAATTTATCCCATACCCGAGAGGTGAAGGAACAATGTACAGATATGTGATTTACTGACTCCCCATAATTCTTGCAAAGTTGGCAGATGCCTGGTCCCACATGACCTCTGAGTTGAAGATTTTCCCAGGTAAGGACTCTGTATTCTACAACCAACCAAAAAAATAGTTTGATTTTTAAAGGGAAATCCCAATTCCACATCATCTTCGTCCACCCACTAGTTCTGGCCGTTCACTGTTTTTTCATAATGGCGTTATACATATTCTTTGCAATTATGTGCCCAGAGGAATCACCACTTGTCCATATCAATACATCTGGACGAATCCGCAACCCCCTGAATCGATTAGTGCCTTCCTGTACCCGTCCCATTCGATTGCCAAAAAAACCGACAGGTTCAAATCCTTGTTGTCAGTCCAAGTGGAGCAAATAGTGCTTGGGCACAATACACGGCTGGCTTGATAGAGATAATGGACATCCTTCAGATTTAGTGCCTGTATAAGATCATCAGACAAGAACACCTTACTGCCCAATCCCAAAATCGAATCTTTTCCAATAATAATGGAGTGTCCTGAGCCCGGATTCCAAGCGATCCAATGAAGTAGAAGAGGAATAGATTTTTGGAGAGTTCTCTAGGTCTGTTGGCTCTGTGGCACCATACACTCAGTCAATCTTAGCCATCTAGTAACAGACCCATAGGGTAGATACTTGTCTTTGATAACACGTTGCGAAATGCCTCCAACCATCAAAACTCTCCAAAGGGTGTTGGGTCAAAGGCTGATAAAAACTGAAGAGGTTTCTCAACCCCTAGCCCCCAAATTTTTTTGGACGTGCTATATACTCCCATTTGCACAAATGATAGCTCTATTTTGTTTCCCCCCCATCCAGAGGAAAGAGAAGACTAATTGGTGAATCCTATTGAGCACCGAGACAAGAATATGTGCCATTGCTAGCGAATAGACATGCTAGTTTTCCAGGACAACCTTGATCAATACATACCGACCTCCGATAGTGAGCCATCGATTGCACCAATGGTTTATTCTCTTTTCAAATTTTGCAGTGAGCCATTGCCAATCATTTGCTTTATAACGATCCGGTTTTAAGAGATATCCCAAATACTTGAAACCTTCCGAGAGGGCTACAAAGCTATATTGAAATGTAGCCTTAAATATATCCAATGTGTCTTCCGCTACTCCAAAATGGAGACATGTCAACTTTTGGATATTTATCACAAGCCCAGACGCTCCACAAAATACCCCCAGGATTATGTGGATCTCTTGCCATTTTGCCAAGTGTAGTGTCCCCAATGCCGAGCCCCGTTGTAAACCATGTTCTGAAAGGAATTGTAATTATGTTTTATAGGCTGGTGAGTGTAGTGTCCCCAAGGCCGAGCCCCATTGTAAACCATGTTCTGAAAGGAATTGTAATTATATTTTATAGGCTGGTGAGCCAAGTTTTTTATAAGCTGGAGGCTTATGTGTTTGTTAGGCCAGGGAGCCTGAGTGTTGAAGGCTAGGAGCTTGCTGTTGTATATATAATCACGCAGAACAATTAATAAAATATAAACATCGCCATGTGCAGACCGACCACGATGAATGAGTGAAGGGGGACTAAGCATCCATAGAGTGGGCAAGGAATTAGGGGCTGGAAGGTGGGAAAATGGGCTAAGTGTTGAGCCTAGGGGCTAAGCCTAGGGGGCTTAAGCCTGGGAATAATATTTTCCCAAAAGACATGTGCATTTTATGTTTTATCCTAAGTTTCTGGCAAGGGGAGAACATACAAGGGAGATGCGTGCTGGTGGAACGCATGCAGTTTCATGGGTGACAAGTGTCAACCCTGATGCATGCGAATAAAATAGCCAGTGTGAGCCGTGAGAAGGGTTCCTCCTCCATTCTACTCGATTGTCTGAATGCGTATGGAGCCCTGGATAGTACTTCCAACCCGACTCCTGTAGAGAACCTTTGGGCATCCCTGTGATTCGAAAAGTCTGTGTCTAGCTTTGAAAAAACCGGTGTGTATATTCCCTGAACGAGAAGCCTGCGTGGATTTGGGGAAAGAGTCTGTGTTTGTTATGGAAAGTTGGTACACCCCTTCTCTGTTCTAACCGGGGAGTCTGAATCGACCCCTACATGGACGACTCGTCACGCATCCCTGAGAATCCAGAGTGTGAGTCTATTCCGTGTTGCCAAATTGAGAAAATAGAAGTGTCTCGTCCCTGCTAAGCCTGGTTATACTGTTGCACTTGTCTGGAGCTGCCCTGGGGTGTTCGTGTTTGGATTCCCATGGATTGTGGTGGCTGTGTAGTGTTTGATCCTATGTGGCTTGTTGGCCAGTTTGTACAACACTCTCTCCAGGTGAGAGAGGTGGTTGAAGATTGGAAGAACAGGTTGTTGGACCTGTGAACAACTCCCTCTAGGTGAGAGAGTGCGCAGAGGAAGGAGATAACTCATTGAAGGAACCTTGTAGCTGCCATAGAGCCCGGAGACTTCCGGTCTGGACTATTCTTGTAACCCAAGGCAAGGGAGATTAGCAGCCGAAGGACTGTCCAGGTGACAGAGAAGGTGTATACTCATGGGGTGGAACAGGCATGTGGGGAATGAGGGTCTGTGGGCAGTGAGCGTGGGAGGTTCCTTGGAGAGAATTCCTTCCTTGTGGTTGTGTGTTGTTTTCCCTGTAACCTCAGCCTAGCCTAGGATTCCTTGTCTTGAGGTGGAGCTTAGTCCCAGCTCGGGGGTGACCCACTGCTAAGCTAATGAGCAGTGTGGTCTAAGGCTGGGAGCTTCGTGGAAGGCCTGCACTTGGTTGGTGGATTCTACCACTGTTAAAAGATAAGTATCTGATTATGTTTTAATCATGTTTTGCATGACTCTACTGCTTATGTTATCATGATTTCCGCTGTGTATACGAATTAGTATGAAATGCTATTGATTGTTAATTATGGCAGTAAATCATATGAATACTCTGTGTAGAATGTGTTTATTTGTTTAAATGCATGGGATTTATAATACCTGTATGAGTTATGTACAAAGTGGTGTTATAGTCTTCTTTTAATAGCGTTTAAACCTTGGTAGCCAGAAAAGGTGCGCTATAGTTTGGTATCAGAGCCAAGGTTTCGACACTGAGCCTAGATGGGCTAGTGGAGCGGTCTTTGGACCGAGAATGCGAGGGGAAATTGGGTCTGGAAGGCCAATTTTGGACCCTGGTTTGCTCCAAAGTGTCAAGGAGTTACTTGACGAGTTTTTAAAGCTCAGGAGGTATAGCGGCGTTATGAAACCGCCGCCAGTGTAGTATAAGTCCACAGGGAGAGAGGAATCCACACCGGAAGTGTAGGAGCTTTAGGAACTGTTCGGGAGGGAAGGTGAGCCCTTGTGACTATTAGATCTGGAAAGTGTGCACGGGGTATAAGCCCTTTGGAATTGCACAGGAGTGTGGAAATCACGATACGCAAAATCCTGAATTAGTCAGGACCGTCCATCAGAAAGAATGCGTGGAGAGCGATCAAGCTTTCGCTGACTCGTAACTTGACAATAGTCAACGGGTGAGTTCGTGAGAATTCACGAAACGCGAATTCATGATTGGATCGTAACCGTCAATCTAAGAGAGATCTGGACCATCAATTGCAAGGAAGAAATCGACGTTTTGGGAGATGGGAGGTGAGAAGAGACGAATACCTCCGAAAAAAAAATCTGAAACCCCAAAATCCCGAAAACAATCTACACCGTAGATCGCGGGGAGAAGAACTTGACTGTTGGATCAAGTAAGTTAGTAGACAACGATTTCGTGATTTCGGCAAATGGAAGTCAATATGTGTGGATGCACGAACTTCTGACTCCCGAAACCCTGAAATGCCGAAAGGATCTGCGCTGTAGATCTGAGAAAGATCTAACCGTTGGATTTTTCTAGGAATGGACGTGGACACATGGAGATGTACCACGTGCCAGTGGGTCGAGAAGAGAAGCGAGAGAGGTGGGACCTGATGACGTCGTTAAAAGCGACGTGGATCCTCATGAACATACCACGTGCCACCGTAGTTGTGGGTGACCACTGTGCTATGTGGGCCCAGAGGGTAAAGTAAGTCGGAATTTCGGAAGTCGGGGGTTGGAAAGGAAAGCAAGTCTGAAAGCCTCGTTGACAGAAACCTCGAAACCTGAAGTCCCGAAATCCCGAAGTGTCGAAAATGAAAGTTTCGAAAACACGAAAATTGCAGAACCGAACGAGAGCTCAGAAAACTTATTTGAATCAAAATGTCTTTCGTTCTTGTTCGTATTGGCTTATAAATGTTAGGGATTGTTCCGGAAGGAGTAATGGCCTGACAAACTTCGAATTTAATTGCACAGTGCGTGTGCAGAGTTTGACAAAGGTCAGGAATCCACTTAACCAACGCCGAGTATGGAGTGGGAAAAGGTGCAGATTACCCCTGAAACAGAAGACGAACAGGAAGGAAAGGATGTCAACCTGGGAGTTGAAGGATTGAAATCCAATGGGCAAGGAAAAGAGAAGGATAAGGAAGGACACATAATGAAAATCATTGAAGGATTGCAAAGAGAGGCCAAGGCTCACTGAGTTGATAGTCGAAAGCTCATGAAAGTCAGGGATCGACAGGGTGAATTAAACTTAAAATTTTTAAAGAGCTTGGAAAGAATAGAGAAGAAACTCGAGAAGGGAAGAGACTCACGTACGACGGAGAGTCGCAGAATCCATGGGAGAAGAAGTAGGTCGAGGAGTGGTAGCCGACATCTTAGTCACTCCCAAAGACATTCTGACAGGAAGTCACACAGTAGTTCAAGCCCGTCCCCTACCAGAAAACATAAAAAATCTGGAAAGGAGGAATTGAAAGGGGAGATGAACAAGATTAAGCCTCCAACATTCGATGGAGAACATAAGAAGGAGGAAGATGCGGAGACCTGGTTGCTTGGCATGAAGAAATACTTCCAAATGCAGAATTATTTTGCCCATGCAGAAGGAATAATTGCAATGTACCAACTGAAAGGAAAAGCATCCATGTGGTGGGATCCGTTTGTGCAGGTGCAACACATCAGAGAGAAAGAGGTCACTTGGAAGGAATTTAAAAGGTATTTCGAGAAGAAATACCCGACTAAAAGATACTATGACAGAAAGATGAAGGAGTTCTTCGAACTCAAGCTAGGCAGCATGACTATTGATGAGTATGAACGAAGTTTCCTAGAACTACTGAAGTATGTTCCATTCATCAAAGATGAGGATGTCAAGATTCAGAGATATCTGAGTGGACTGCCACCTTCCATGAGTGACAAGATTCAATATGATGATCCTAAGACCATGGAAGAAACAATAAGAAAGGCGAAATGCTTGTATGAACAACAAGGAGAAAGGCCCATCCTTCGGAAGGCTTGGAGTGATCAGAGGAAGTTTAAGAAGGAACAGAGGCAGAAGGGAAACAAGCCTTCCTTTTTCAGAAACAGTCCTTGGGGACAGTCATCTTTTAGAGAGCCCAGGAAAGTTGAAGGGAGTGAGCAGGTGCCAAGACCGCCAGCTATGGAGTGTTGCGGCTGTAAAGGGAATCATAGGTACAGAGACTGCCCCCATAGAAAAGGAAAAGCAAGAACTGTCCATATTGTTCAGCAAGCTAAAACAGTGGAGGATATGGGCAGCAGAATGTCGAGGATCTACACAACCCTGGACAACAAGAAAGTAGAATTTCAATCGCACATTATTGAAGTGGAAGGTACGATCAACAACCGACCACTTGTTATTTTAATTGATTCAGGGGCTAGCCATAGTTATATAGATCCTAGAGTGGTGGAAAGTTTGCATCTAACATGAAGCAAACATGAGAAGTCTTGGTTAGTGTAGTTGGCCACAGGGACCAAGAGGAAGGTCACTGAATTGGTTAAGTCCTATTTAGTGGACATGAAAGGAATGAGCACTAAGGCTGAATTGAATATTCTACCTTTAGGCTCATACGATTACTGAATTGGGATGAACTGGTTTGAATAACACCATGCCCTTCTGGATTGCCGTAACAAGAGGTTTACATGCCTGAACGAGGACGGAAATCAGGTAATAGTCCAAGGAATTCCCAGAGTCGTGGCTGTGAGGGAAATCTCAGCCATGCAGCTGAAGAAATGTTACCAGAAAGGCTGTCAATTATTTGCAACTCAGGTGGAAGAAGCATCCCGAGATGAAGTCTCGAATCTGGAAGACCACGAAGTACTCAAAGAATTCAAGGACATATTTCAGGAGGTACCTGGACTACCTCCGAAGAGGGACATCGATTTTCCTATAAATTTGATGCCTGGAGCAGCTCCAGTTTCGAAGGCTCCTTATAGAATGAGTATGCCAGAGCTGAAAGAGTTGCAATTGCAGCTCAAAGAGCTACTAAAGAAGGGATACATTCACCCCAGCGTGTCACCTTGGGGAGCCCCGGTCCTATTCGTGAAGAAGAAATATGGGACGCTGATACTGTGCATTGATTTTCGACAGTTGAATAAGGTCACTGTCAAGAACAAGTATCCTCTGCCAAGGATTGATGATCTTTTTGATCAGTTGAAGGATGCAAAAATATTTTCAAAAATAGACCTCAGGTTTGGATACCACCAAGTGAGAATAAAGGATGAGGACATCAGCAAGACCTCCTTTAGAACAAGGTACGGTCATTATGAGTTCACAGTGGTGCCGTTTGTGCTGTCCAACGCGCCTGCTGTTTTCATGTGCTTAATGAATGGAGTGTTCATAAATTATTTGGACAAGTTTGTCATAGTCTTCCTGGACGATATCTTGGTGTATTCCAAGACAGAGGAAGAACATGAACAACACCTGAGAATGGTGCTGCAGGTGTTGAGAGAACACCGGCTGTACGCAAAACTGAGCAAGTGCTCATTTTACCAAAGGCAGATCCATTACTTGGGACACATTATATCTGAAGAAGGGATCGCTTTGGATCCTGAAAAGGTCGAGGCCATTCGAGAATGGCCAGCGCCAAGGAATGCGGCAGAAGTTATATCTTTTTTGGGTCTGGCAGGCTACTATAGGAGGTTTATAGCCAAATTCTCAAAGATAGCTCATTCTATCACTTCCTTGCAAAGAAAGGAGAAGAAGTTCCAGTGGACTGAAGAATGTGAGAGCAACTTCCAGCGATTGAAGCAGTTGTTAACCAGTGCTCCAATCCTTAAGATTGCAGATCCAAATAAGGATTACGTAGTGTGCACAGATGTGTCTAAGGAAGGGTTGGGAGGATTTCTCAGCCAAGGGGGATTTGTAGTTTGTTATGAGTCCCGAAAGTTGAAGGAGCATGAGAGGAATTATGCCACTCATGATTTAGAGCTATCAGCAATCGTCCACGCCTTGAGGAAATGGAGACATTACCTCATGGGTAAGAGATTCGAGCTAAGAACAGACCATAATGATCTGAAGTATTTATTTGATCAACCAACTTTAAATTCCAGGCGAATCAGATGGCTCGAGTTCCTGTGTGAATATGACTTTGATAACAAGCATATCAAAGGGAAATAAAATAAGGTGGCTGATGCACTCAGCAGAAAATTGCACAAATTACATGCTACAACCATTAGCATGTACAGAACTGAGATTAAAGACAGAATTTTGGAAGCTACCAATGCTGATTTGCAGTACAGAGGTCTAGTAGCAAAACTACAGCAGCGTGAGAGACCACAAACCAAGGAAAGTTACACCTTGGGAACTGATGGCTTACTTCTGTATAAAAACAGAGTGTATGTACCCAATGTCTGAGAATTGAAGCTGGCAATTCTAAAGGAGATGCATAACGTGGCTTATGATGGACATCCTGGATATCAGAAGACTATGGCAGTAGTCAAAAGCCATTATTTTTGGCCGGGTTTGAAGAAAGAAATCGCTGAATACATCGCTAGATGTATGGAGTGCCAGAAGGTTAAGGCTGAGCATAGGCACCCAGCAGGGTTGTTGCAGCCTTTACTTATTCCTGAATGGAAATGGGACATGGTAACAATGGATTTTATCACTGGACTACCTAGAACAAGCAATCAACATGATTCAATCATGGTGGTGGTGGACAATCTTACTAAAGCTGCCCATTTCATTCCACTAAAAACCACCCACAAGGCAACAGATGTTGCTGATATTTTCCTAAAAGAAATTGCACTCTTGCACGGAATACCTAAGACAATTGTTTCTGATAGGGACCCGAAATTCACTTCGAATTTCTGGAAAGGACTGTTCAAAGGATTCAGAATGAATCTGAACTTTAGTACAGCGTATCATCCCGAGTCTGATGGATAGACAGAGAGAGTGAATAGAGTAATAGAAGACATGCTGAGAATGTATGTGATGGATAAACCATCAAGGTGGGAAGACTACCTGCATTTGGTAGAATTCGCCTACAATAATGGGTATCGTGCATCATTGAAGATGAGCCCATTCGAAGCGCTTTATGGAAGAAAGTGCAACACTCCAGTGAGCTGGGATAATCCAGTTGACAGAGTATTAGTTGGGCCTGAGCTACTCAAAGAGATGGAAGATCAAATAATAAAAATTAAACAGAATCTAAAAGCTGCCCAGGACAGACAGAAAAGTTACACTGATAGTAACAAAACCCATAGAGAATTCAAAGTGGGTGACCATGTTTTCCTGAAAGTGAAAACTAACAGGAGTTCCTTGAAGCTGAGAATTTGCACCAAGTTGGCAGCAAGATTTTGTGGGCCATTTGAGATCCTGGAAAGGATTGGGCCGGTTGCATACATGCTTGCATTACCTTCATCTATGACTGTACATAATGTGTTTCATGTTTCACTGCTTAAGAAATATGTACCTGATGCTAATCATGTTATCGATTGGAATGTGATTCAGGTGGAACAAGAAGGTGTCCTGCAAGTGCATCCTGTACGCATATTGGATAGGAAAAACAAACAGCTCTGGAATCAAGCCATAGAGCTTGTAAAGGTTCAGTGGACCTGGTACAGTCCTGAGGACGCGACATGGGAGCATGCAGATGTTATGCGGGCAGAGTACCCACATCTTTTTGAAATTTTTTGAAAATTTTGCAGATGCTGTGTAAAGTTGCACTGAGGACAGTGCAAAAATAAGGGGAGGGGGATTGTAGTGTCCCCAAGGCCGAGCCCCATTGTAAACCATGTTCTGAAAGGAATTGTAATTATGTTTTATAGGCTGGTGAGTGTAGTGTCCCCAAGGCCGAGCCCCGTTGTAAACCATGTTCTGAAAGGAATTGTAATTTTGTTTTATAGGCTGGTGAGCCAAGTTTTTTATAAGCTGGAGGCTTATGTGTTTGTTAGGCCAGGGAGCATGAGTGTTGAAGGCCAGGAGCCTGCTGTTGTATAGATAATCACGCAGAACAATTAATAAAATATAAACACCGCCATGTGCAGACCGACCACGATGAATGAGTGAAGGGGGACTAAGCATCCATAGAGTGGGCAAGGAATTAGGGGCTGGAAGGTGGGAAAATGGGCTAAGTGTTGAGCATAGGGGCTAAGCCTAGGGGGCTTAAGCCTGGGAACAATATTTTCCCAAAAGACATGTGCATTTTATGTTTTATCCTAAGTTTCTGGCAAGGGGAGAACATACAAGGGAGATGCGTGTTGGTGGAACGCATGCAGTTTCATGGGTGACAAGTGTCAACCCTGACGCACGCGAATAAAACGGCCAGGGTGAGCCGTGAGAAGGGTTCCTCCTCCATTCTAACCAATTGTCTGAATGCGTACGGAGCCCTAGATAGTACTACCAACCCGACTCCTGCAGAGAACCTTCGGGCTTCCCTGTGATTCGAAAAGTCCGTGTCTGGCTCTAAGAAAATCGGTGTGTATATTCCCTGAACGAGAAGCCTGCGTGGATTTGGGGAAAGAGTCTGTGTTTGTTTTGGAAAGTTGGTACACCCCTTCTCTGTTCTAACCAGGGAGTCTGAATCGACCCCTACGTGGACGAATCGTCACGCATCCCTGAGAATTCAGAGTGTGAGTCTATTCTGTGTTGCCAAATTGAGAAAACAGAAGTGTCTTGTCCCTGCTAAGCCTGGTTATACTGTTGCACCTGTCTGGAGCTGCCCTGGGGTGTTCTTGTTTGGATTTCTGTGGATTGTGGTGGACGTGTAGTGTTTGATCCTGTGTGGCTTGTTGGCCAGTTTGTACAACACTCTCTCCAGGTGAGAGAGGTGGTTGAAGATTGGAAGAACATGTTGTTGGACCTGTGAGCGACTCCCTCCAGGTGAGAGAGTGCGCAGAGGAAGGAGAGAACTCCTTCAAGGAACCTTATAGCTGCCATAGAGCTCGGAGACTTTTGGTCCTGCCTGTTCCTGTAACCCAAGGCAAGGGAGATTAGCAGCCGAAGGACTGTCCAGGTGACAGAGAAGGTGTATACTCCTGGGGTGGAACATGCATGTGGGGAATGAGGGGTTTGTGGGCAGTGAGCGTGGGAGGTTCCTTGGAGAGAATCCCTTCCTTGTGGTTGTGTGTTGTTTTCCCTGTAACCTCAGCCTAGCCTAGGATTCCTTG
>ML823627.1:34031-48603 GCA_009831015.1 Picea engelmannii
GTAACCTCAGCCTAGCCTAGGATTCCTTGTCTTGGGGTGGAGCTTAGTCCCAGCTCGGGGGTGACCCACTGCTGAGCTGATGAGCAGTGTGGTCTAAGGCTAGGAGGTTCGTGGAAGGCCTGCACTTGGTTGGTGGATTCTACTATTGTTAAAAGATAAGTATCTGATTATGTTTTAATCATGTTTTTCATGACTCTAATACTTATGTTATCATGATTTACGCTGTGTATATGAATTAGGATGAAATGCTATTGATTGTTAATTATGGTAGTAACTCATATGAATACTCTGTGTAGAATATGTTTATTTGTTTAAATGCATGGGATTTATAATACCTGTATGAGTTATGTACAAAGTGGTGTTATAGTATTCTTTTAATAGCGTTTAAACCTTGGTATCTAGAAAAGGTGCGCTATAGTTTGGTATCCGAGCCAAGGTTTCGACACTAAGCCTAGATGGGCCAGTGGAGCGGTCTTTGGACCAAGAATGTGAGGGGAAATTGGGTCTGGAAGGCTAATTTTGGACCCTGGTTTGCTCCAAAGTGTCAAGGAGTTACTTGATGAGTTTTTAAAGCTCAGGAGGTATAGCGACATTATGAAACCACTGCCAGTGTAGTATAAGTCCACAGGGAGAGAGAACTCCACACCGGAAGTGTAGGAGCTTTAGGATTTTTTCAGGAGGGAAGGTGAGCCCTCGTGACCGTTAGATATGGAAAGTGTGCATGGTGTGTAAGCCCTTTGGAATTGCACAGGAGTGTGGAAATCACGATACACGAAATCCTGAATTAGTTAGGACCGTCCATCAGAAAGAACGCGTGGAGAGCGATCAACCTTTCGTTGACTCGTAACTTGACAATAGTCAATGGGTGAGTTCGTGAGAATTCACGAAACACAAATTCATGATTGGATCGTAACCGTCGATCTAAGGGAGATCTGGACCATCAATTTCCAGGAAGAAATCGATGTTTTGGGAGATGGGAGGTGAGAAGAGGCGAACACCTCCGAAAAAAATCCCGAAACCCCAAAATCCTAAAAACAATCTACACCGTAGATCGTGGGGAGAAGAACTTGACTGTTGGATAAAGTAAGTTAGTAGACAACGATTTCGTGATTTCAGCAAATGGAAGTTCAAGATGTGTGGATGCACGAACTTCCGACACCTGAAACCCCGAAACGCCGAAAGGATCTGCGCCGTAGATCTGAGAAAGATATGACTGTTGGATTTTTCTAGGAATGGACGTGGACACATGGAGATGTACCACGTGCCAGTGGGTCGAGAAGCGAAGTGAGAGAGGTGGGACCCGATGATGTCGTTAAAAGTGACGTGGATCCTCATGAACGTACCATGTGCCACCGTAGTTGTGGGTGACCACTGTGCTATGTGGGCCTGGAGGGTAAAGTAAGTCAGAATTTCGGAAGTCAGGGGTTGGAAAGGAAAGCAAGTCTGAAAGCCTCGTGGACCGAAACCCCGAAACCTGAAGTCTCGAAATCCCGAAGTGCCGAAAATGAAAGTTTCAAAAACACAAAAATTGCAGAACCGAACGAGAGCTCAGAAAACTTATTTGAATCAAAATATATTTTGTTCTTGTTCGTATTGGCTTATAAATGTTATGGATTGTTCTGAAAGGAGTAATGGCCTAACAAACTTCAAATTTAATTGCACAGTGCGTGTGCAGAGTTCGACAAAGGTCAGGACTCCAGTTAACCAACGTCGAGTATGGAGTGGGAAAAGGTGCAGATTACCCCTGAAACAAAAGACGAATAGGAAGGAAAGGATGTCAACCTGGGAGTTGAAGGATTGAACTCCAATGGGTAGGGAAAAGAGAAGGATAAGGAAGGACACATAATGAAAATCATTGAAGGATTGCAAAGAGAGGCCAAGGCTCGCCGAGCTGATAGTCGAAATATCATGAAAGTTAGGGATCGACAGGGTGAATTAAACTTAAATTTTTGAAGAGCCTGGAAAGAATAGAGAAGAAACTCAAGAAGGGAAGAGACTCAAGTACGATGGAGAGTTGCAGAACCCATGGGAGAAGAAGTAGGTCAAGGAGTGGTAGCCGACATCTTAGTCGCTCCCAAAGACATTCTGACAGGAAGACACACAGTAGTTCAAGCCCGTCCCCTACCAGAAAACATCGAAAATATGGAAAGGAGGAATTGAAAGGGGAAATGAACAAGATTAAGCCTCCAACATTTGATGGAGAACATAAGAAGGAGGAAGATGCGGAGACTTGGTTGCTTGGCATGAAGAAATACTTCCAATTGCAGAATTATTCAGCCCATGCAGAAGGAAGAATTTCAATGTACCAACTGAAAGGAAAAGAACCCATGTGGTGGGATCAGTTTGTGCAGGTGCAACACATCAGAGAGAAAGAGGTCACTTGGAAGGAATTTAAGAGGTATTTCAAGAAGAAATACCTGACTAAAAGATACTATGACAGAAAGATGAAGGAGTTCTTCGAACTGAAGCTAGGCAACATGACTATTGATGAGTATGAACGGAGTTTCCTAGAACTACTGAAGTATGTTCCATTAATCAAAGATGAGGCTGTCAAGATTCAGAGATATCTGAGTGGACTGCCACCTTCCATGAGTGACAAGATTCAATATGATGATCCTAAGACCATGGAAGAAACAATAAGAAAGGCGAAATGCTTGTATGAACAGCAAGGAGAAAGGCCCACCCTTCGGAAGGCTTGGAATGATCAGAGGAAGTTTAAGAAGGAATGGAGGCAGAAGGGAAACAAGCCTTCCTTTTTCAGAAATAGTCCTTGGGGACAGTTATATTTTAGAGAGCCCAGGAAAGTTGAAGGGAGTGAGCAGGTGCCAAGACCGCCACCTATGGAGTGTTGGGGCAGTAAAGGGAATCATAGGTACACAGACTGCCCCCACAGAAAAGGAAAAGAAAGAACTGTCCATACTGTTCAAAAAGCTAAAACAGTGGAGGATATGGGCAACAGAATGCCGAGGATCTACGCAGCCCTAGACAACAAGCAAGCAGAATTTCAATCGCACATGATTGAAGTGGAAGGTGCGATCAACAACCGACCACTTGATATTTTAATTGATTAAGGGGCTAGCCATAGTTGTATAGATCCTAGAGTGGTGGAAAGTTTGCATCTAACAAGAAGAAAACATGAGAAGTCTTGGTTAGTTTAGTTGGCCACAGGGACCAAGAGGAAGGTCACTGAATTGGTTAAGTCCTGTTCAGTGGACATGAAAGGAACGAGCACTAAGGCTGAATTGAATATTCTACCTTTAGGCTCATATTATTGCTTAATTGGGATGGACTGGTTGGACCAACACCATGCCCTTATGGATTGCTGTAACAAGAGGTTTACATGCCTTAACGAGGAGGGAAATCAGGTAATAGTCCAAGGAATTCCCAGAGCCGTGGCTGTGAGGGAAATCTCAGCCATGCAACTGAAGAAATGTTACCGGAAAGGCTGTCAATTATTTGCAGATCGGGTGGAAGAAGCATCCCGAGATGAAGTCTCGAATCTGGAAGACCACGAAGTACTCAAAGAATTCAAGGACATATTTCAGGAGGTACCTGGACTACCTCCAAAGAGGGACATCGATTTTTCTATAAATTTGATGCCTGGAGCAGCTCCAGTTTCGAAGGCTCCTTATAGAATGAGTACACCAGAGCTGAAAGAGTTGCAATTGCATCTCGAAGAGATACTAAAGAAGGGATACATTCACCCCAACGTGTCACCTTGGGGATCCCCGGTCCTATTAGTGAAGAAGAAAGATGGGACGCTGAGACTGTGCATTGATTTTCGACAGTTGAATAAGGTCACTGTCAAGAAGAAGTATCCTCTGCCAAGGATTGATGATCTTTTTGATCAGTTGAAGGATGCAAAAATATTTTCAAAAATAGACCTAAGGTCTGGATATTACCAAGTGAGAATAACGGATGAGAACATCAGCAAGACCACCTTTAGAACAAGGTACAGTCATTATGAGTTCACAGTGGTGCCGTTTGGTCTGTCCAACGCGCCTGCTGTTTTCATGTGCTTAATGAATGGAGTGTTCATAAATTATTTGGACAAGTTTGTCATAGTCTTCCTGGAAGATATCTTGGTGTATTCCAAGGCAGAGGAAGAACATGAATAACACCTGAGAATGGTGCTGCAGGTGTTGAGAGAACACCAGCTGTACGCAAAACTGAGCAAGTGCTCATTTTACCAAAGGTAGATCCATTACTTGGGACACATTATATCTGAAGAAGGGATCGCTGTGGATCCTGAAAAGGTAGAGGCCATTCGAGAATGACCAGCGCCAAGGAATGCGACAGAAGTTAGATCTTTTTTGGGTTTGGCAAGCTACTATAGGAGGTTTATAGCCGGATTCTCAAAGATAGCTCATTCTATCACTTCCTTGCAAAGAAAGGAGAAGAAGTTCCAGTGGACTGAAGTATGTGAGAGCAGCTTCCAGCGATTGAAGCAGCTGTTAACCAATGCTCCAATCCTGAAGATTGCAGATCCAAATAAGGATTACGTAGTGTGCACAGATGCGTGTAAGGAAGGGTTGGGAGGAGTTCTCAGCCAAGAGGGATTTGTAGTTTGTTATGAGTCCCGAACGTTTAAGGAGAATGAGAGGAATTATGCCACTCACGATTTAGAGCTGGCAGCAATCGTCCACGCCTTGAGGAAATGGAGACATTACCTCATGGGCAAGAGATTCGAGTTGAGAGCAGACCATAATGGTGTGAAGTATTTATTTGACCAGCCGACTTTAAATGCCAGGCAAATCAGATGGCTGGAGTTCCTGTGTGAATATGACTTTGATATCAAGCATATCAAAGGGAAAGAAAATAAGGTGGCTGATGCACTCAGCGGAAAAGTGCACAAATTACATGATACAACCATTAGCATGTACATAACTGAGATTAAAGACATAATTTTGGAAGCTGCCAATGCTGATTTGCAGTACAGAGGTCTAGTAGCAAAACTACAACAGCGTGAGAGACCACAAACCAAGGAAAGTTACACCTTGGGAACTGATGGCTTACTTCTGTATAAAAACAGAGTGTATGTACCCAATGTCCGAGGACAACCCTGTTTGAGCCCTCTTCCTCCCTGGAAGAAATTAGTCAATTTACCATTAATCAAGATAGCAAAAGTCACTGAAGTGACACATCCCATGATCCAATTAGTAGTGGGCAAGCCAAAACCACTTTGGATGAGAATAAGTTGGAGGAAATCACAATTTACACAATCATACGCCTTCTTTAAGTCAATTTTTAGAATAATAGCTTGTAACTTTTTCATCTTAATACTGTGTAGACACTCTTGGGCAATACCTATAGCATCTAGGATCTGCCTCGCTTTGAGGAAACCCAACTGTTCCTCTGACAGAGCCCGAGATAGAATTGGTCTAATCCTCTTTGCTAATTTTTTTGAGATAATATTATAACACCAGTTGCACAGTGCAATCGGCTGAAAATATCCCAATGTTTAAGGACAATTAAATTTTGGAATAAGCATGATAAAGGTTGAATTTAGTGCCTTATTAACTGTTCCAGTAACTCTAGATTCTTCCACAAGATCGAGCAAATCCCACCCAACCAGATCAAAAAAGAAAAGAAAGAACTCCACTGTCCATCGATCGAGCCCTGGACTTTTGTCCTTGGAAAAACCTTCCATCACCTTGAGTACTTCCTCTAAGGTGACAGGTCTCTCGAGGGTATCAAACTCATTCTACTATACTATTATTGGAAAGAGTCTAACCAACTTGATCTGATCAACAATGGAAGATTTTCCCGTATCCTGAAAAAAGGATTCGAAAAAACTCTGGACAATTTCCTTTATATTATCTTGCCTTGAATATACAGAGCCTTGTTCATCCTTTATTTCCCATATGTGCCTTTTGTTCCTTCTATAACTAGCAAATCGGTTGAAAAACTTAGTGTTGTTATCCCCACTTTTGATCCAGATTGCTCTGTTTTTTTGTCGCCAACTCTCCTCATCAACAATTAGCAACTTCTTGCATTCCACCACTAAAGGTTTTATACGATATTCTAACTCTCGACAGTCCACACCTTGTGCCTTCCGTAAAAATAGAGTAGCCAGGTTTTCTTCAATTGTTTCCAGAGCTATCTTTTTCTGTACTCTCCTTTCCTTAGACTAGATCTTTACACGCGATTTTAGAAATTTTAGTTTCCTTACTAAACGAACTTGTGCCCCCTCTTCCCTTTCGGATTGTAGAGAATCCCACACCTCTTTAACCAAAGAAATAAACCTACCATCACGTAGCCAGTCTAGATTGAATTTGAAAGGATAGGCAACAATTGGGAAACCCATGCCCAGTTGTAGTAATACAGGAGCATGGTCGGATATGTAGGGATATTCCACCCATGTCCTGAAACGATCAAGAGTCGTAAGTATATCCTCATATAATAAAACTCTTTGAAGTCTTTTTAGTATTTCATCCACTCCATATCTTCCATTTCTCCAGGTTGGAGTGATCTCCGCTGGAAAAATGTCTATCAACTAGATTCTACAGAACATTTCTTTGAAGAATAATGCAATGGATCGTATAAATTTGTCGCTTCCCATACTTCATCAACATTTGAAGTGAAGTTTAAATCCCCGACAATAACCATATCTCCCTTTTCCCAAAGTCCCATGCCTTCCAACTTTTCCCAAAAATGCTTGCGCTCAAAGCACGATCCATATACATTTAAAAAATTGATCCTTCTGTGGTCGGATACATAGAGCCTTGTCAAAAAGATACCACCACAACTTAAAAAAGGTGTTAATATAAAAACCTTTAGATCCCATGCCATTAGTAGTCTGCTTGACTTCCCTAAATCATTTACAACACAAACCATCCAATCTGGTCTTAAAGAGTTCACAAACAAATGGGCCTTTTCCTCGGATACTAAAGTCTCTTGTAGGAAGATGATATCAAGAGTTGTTTTGGATAATAGTCTTCTCAAGGAGGCCTTTTTTAGGAGTCCCCCAAACCCTCTAATATTCAGAGAGAGGAGGATCATGTTTTTTCTCGTGCAAGGGATTTCATGCCTCTAAGTGCCCCCTGTTCTAAATGTGAATCCAGAAGATGTGCCGAAAAAGACAGGTTGGTACCCAACTTCTTGCGGGCGCTCCTGGTTTTTATTGGTGAAAACTCCAAACCAAGGCCATGAGACCATGCTAAATCCAACCCTGTGGGTTCCCCAGAACTAGAAGAAGCCCCTAGAGTACCCCCTGTCTCAGAATCCTTGTAAACTTCCTTACCCAAGTATGTCAGAAGATGTATAGGCTCAGTGATCTCCCTAATGGGTGAAACCAGAGTGTTTATCATATTATCCAAAACCGGGTCACTAGCTACGACCCCCGAAGACCTCAGATTCAAACAACAAGCATCTGCATAAGTTTTGGTTAGGGGATTTGTCGTCAAAGGCTCAGGGGAGGCCACAGGCTTGGGTATGGGCTCCACATTAGCCACTATCGAGGGTGGTATGGGGACAATATATTCAAGGTCCTTCCCCAAGTGTGAACCCGATTTTTGTAACTAATCAGATGTGTGAGAGCTATCGAGGTGGTCCCTCTCCCGGCAAGTCAGAGAGAAATAAAGAGATGGACACAAGGACTTGAGCTTACCGACAAAGGTGGCGGCTGAGATCCCATGAGCATCTTCCTCACTCGAAGCAACATGACCCCCCACCTCCTGCAATTCCTCCAGATCCATGTAAAGGTCCTTTGACTATTACTCCCAAGTCTTCTCAGGGTCCAGTGCTCACTGTGCCGAAAGACAGTCTTTACGTAAATGGGAAAAAAAGATGTCTTCGAATTTGCCAAAAAAACTATAGTTCATCACATATTCTTTGAAATAAAAATGCATTTTCTATAATGAATCTGATTGCGACTACTGCCGACTATGAAGCAAAGATGTACAAGAATGAAGTTTGCAGAAAGAAGAAAGTCAACAATGGAAAACAACAAAACCTTGCAAGAAGAAAGAGAAAATTGTCAGATCTGGATTAAAGTTTTGTTAGAATAAGTGGATGAAGACAAAAGAATGTAATCAGTATCAACTTACTATGATGGTGTGCCATGGCTTGTGATTTTTTCCCTGATGTCCTTTTATGGCCTTACTCGGCTTTGACCTTCATTGGTAATCTAGTCGACAACTTTTTTCAACAATTCTTCGATGTAGCTCCTCATGGGTTCCACATTCATTTCATGTCGGATTTTTATATTTAAGAGTTCACTTTCCAAGTCCCTTAGATCAATAGACAAGTTGTGCAATGCTTCTTGAATATTTTTGTTTCTAATTGCATAACTGACTAGCCAAGTTTTCACGTCATCTTCACCATATTCAAGAATGCCATAGAAATTTTCAAATGATAGTGTTTTATAGATATGAATTTGATCATCAAATGCTTGTTTGGTTAAAAACAATGAGATTAATATCAATTTCAGGTCCTAGACTTCATTGGTGTTGCCAGCTAGATCTATCTCAGTTAGCTTCTTGAACAATTTGTCTCTTTTAGATATGGTCTGGCTACATTCTTGAACAATACCAATCAGGGTCTTTACCTTTTCTTTCCAGCATGTGTTTAACTGGTCTATTTGATCCAGGGAAGGGAGATCCTCTTGTCTTCTTCTGGATTCCATCATACCGGTAACTTCAAAATCAAATGGTAAAATTGCATCGAAATAAAAACCTTGCTCGTTCTTGAGATCTGCTTGCAGATACTCATGAAAAGCATGCGATCTTGTTCCAAAAGAGACCATATTGTTTGATATCTCCCAAGATTCTATTATTAATTCCATTATTTTGTTTATATTCTTTTCCACATAGTCTCGGGCCGATGTGAGAAGGCTTACTGATCCTTTTAACTTTGGTGCAAGTGTGGTGGACCTGACCATTGCCAAAGGAGTAGCAAACAGTGGAAGAGGCATTAGAGTTGCCTCCAATTCTTTGAGTCACGTCTTTAACATGAGCTTCTCTGTTTCAAGGCTGGTAATAGAGTTTTTTACAACATCTCTAGTTTCTTGGTGCATCTTGGATATCTAGGAAGGGCGCATGTTGCGTAGGTTGAACTTTGAATGAGATGTGCCTTTCTTATTCTTTACATCTATGTTTTCAATAATCAATTTTTTTGATTCCTTGTAAAAAACAACGCTCTGAAATGCAAAAGACTCTTATTCGTTCAAAGTATCTATGCCAAGTATTTCCATCCCGGGATTGTGAGGAGCAGTGTTGTCTAAGTGATCGTCGTCAGGGAACAATTTTTCAATGTCAATTTCTAGTTCCATATCTTTGAGGGAGAGATCGTAGATATCAATTTCTCCCCTCAGTCCCTCCTGTTTTTGGACTATTGTTTTCTGTTTTTTGCCCGCGGGAAGCTTGTGACAACTTTCAATTTTGTCAGAGGGAGGGTTCTTATCTCCTCCTCTGCCTGAAGAATTGTGTGTGTCTTTATTACTTGGGTAAGCCATTGGAGTACTTCCACGAGATGTTGTGGTCTTGATTGTGGCAGTCGGGGATTGGGCACTTTTTTCACCCGGGTCTTTTTGGTTCTGCTTATGCGAATCATTGGTACTGGTTCAGAGTCCATTCAGGATAGTGTAAGTGAAAGAACTGTTGAAGTGGTTCCTGACCATGAATCCTGGACTTTCCAAGGCATAGACATGACTTGTCCTTTCCTTTTTACAAGATAAAAAAACAACTAGTAGATGTACTCCCTTGCTATTCCAACAAAAAAAATTGTAGTAGATATGTGACATGGAAGGAAGCAAGGATTTTGTTTAGAATCGAAAATCCTTATAACATTATAGTTCTCCATTTATTCTACTGTATCCCTCCTATCCAGGAATATTGTCGGCTGGCCAGAGAACCTGGAGAAATACCTTCCAAATATCAATGCTTTATAAAATGAAACAAAATAATTGAAGACCTTATAAAATATCTGACAAGCATCGTGTATCCATAATTTCTGGCGCGAGAATGTTAATGGGTCAAATTCAGAGTTCAACTTCCTACACATAGATAGTCCAGGAAATGGATAGCAATTCGACATGAAGAAAATGAAATAAGGTGGCATAAAGAATTTCTTCTGCCTCCTTTATTGCAATAACTGGGAAGAGTTTTGAATGGAAATCAACTTGGGGCAATGGAATATGGCTTCTTGCTTGAACGTAAAATATAAAATATATAGAAGCATTCGAGACATGCCAGTTTCACTTGCTTGTCTCATTGTCCTCGTGAAAAGGAATGCAATCTGCCGAAAAAGGTTTTTACATGCACTAACCTATAATATGGCCATGTCTCGTGCAGGGATGATTTTAGGGGCTAAATTTAGCTCATGGGATCATTTCCATGGTTTTTCCAAAAAAAAGATTCGCTATTTTAAAAATTATTCCTCCAAATTATATAGGATACAATTATTTTACCTTAAAAATCGCCAAAATTTTATAAAAACTGTATAAAATCCTTAGAAATTTGAATATTTTTACAAAAATATTTCCAACCATTTATAGTTGGCATATGAAAGATTAGTAAGATTCACCAAGTTTTCTACATTTTAAAATAAATTTCCATCCTTAAAATCATCCTTGGTCTCGGGGAGTGAGCACTGGGTCCTGTAATAACTTTAGCAAGAGGTCTAGTTCATTGCCATGTTTATTTAAGAATTGCTTGAAATTTTGTCCCTTGAAAGTAAGTGCTGGGTCGGGAAGTGTTAACATCTTTCAAAATACTTTAGGCGATAGGGAGATTTGGAAATGGTCACCCATCTGGACAATCCAATGGTTTAGAATATAGTTCTCGCCGCAACACGTGACCAAGTCCTTAAAGTTAAAAAAAGAAGAAGGATAAAATGTGTCATTGCAATTTCAGATGTCGATATAACATTCATCTGGGAAGAAGTGGACAAGTAGTAGTCATAAGCTATGGACCACTGAAAACACTGGTCCTCGTGCCCGAAAATATTCAGGGTATCTCCACAGACATGGTGTCGAGATGCAACCATAAGGTGATGCAGACCTTCCTTTGCTCCTTATTTTATTTAAAATGGATGCTGCAACATTATAATAAAATCTATGGTAAATCTTGGTTCAATGTGTTTTAATGGAAAATGCCCTCAACCTTTTCACCTTTTAATGCCAATCTTTTCAAAGCTAATAAAAGCATCATCAATTTGCATCGGGAAAGCATGCGGAGATGGCAGGGAAATCGAGAAACTATTGAAAAGTGGGGAAAACATTGACAACTATGTAATATTCCTGAATTTTGACAAAAGTAGGTTCAAGTCAGAAGATAATTTGTTTATATTTACTTAAACAAATTCCATATTATTTTATTTTATTGTTGTTCTTTGTGGCCCAAATGCAAACTATGTCCAAATTGGAATGGTGAGCTTTCCACTTATTAATGCCAATATTTTTGAACATCTGTGAACTGTCACCAGTAAAATCATATTTAATGTCTATTGGGAAGGGGCGAACGTGGCAGGCATCGACGAGAATTAAAGATACTTTGGTACTTTTTTTAACTTGGGAATCTATGTTGGAATTGTAGATCACCCAAGTTTCATATGGAAGGTGTATACTCGGAACACAGGGAATGAGAGTTTGATAACGGGTACTCGAGAACCCGTGGCCATAAAATTGTCCAAGGAAACGAAAGTGCTCGGGCGGACTCGTGATATCAAGATATAGATGGATATACAATTTTTGTGTTCGATAAAGAGTGAGGCTTGCGAATTGGAGGAGTTCAGGGTCGAATTATAGATAACCGGAGTTATAGATGCAAGATGTTATCCAAACACGGGGCATGGAAGTTCGATAATGCATTAGGGGGGAACCCGCAGTCATAAAATTGGCTAATTGTTGAGACGAAGAGGGAAATATATCAACATTTGCTTTGAAATATCAACAAATGTTGGGAAAAATGAGTCACACGCTTCGAGTCCGGGTTGAATTGTAGATCACCAAAGTTTCGGGCACAAGATGTATACTGCGCACACAGGGTATGAGAGTTGGATGATTCCCACACAAGAACCCGCGGCTATAAAATTCGTGAACTATGAAAATGAATGACGATCGGTCAGACTCTTGATGTAGAGATATAGATGGACATGAAATCTTCCACTCCGTCGTTTGGGAACCCACGAGCATAGACATTAATCACAAAATTTTTGGATGGAAGATGTATACTCGCAACATGGGGAATGAGAGTTCGATAACATGTAGCCGGGAACCCGCGACCATAAAATTGGCTAAGGAAACGTAAGTGCTCGGTCGGACTCGTGATGTCAAGATATAGATGGATATACAAATTGTCAGTTCGATAAAGAGTGAGGCTTGGGAGTTCAAGGAGTCCAGGGTCGAATTGTAGATGGGTAGATAGTGTTAGATAGTTGATAGGGATCACCATCCGTAAACAATCGCAATATTGAGTCCGACAGCCCTGGAGTCTGTCTGAAGATTGTTGATACTGAGAGGGGGTTGAATCAATATCAAGTACAATTTAAAACCTTTTTCAAATTATACTTAAACCATTCAACTATATCCAATGAGCAGTGAACAATAGTATAAGAGTTACACCAATACACCATAATACACCATGCACAATATATGAGAAATAATCAATAGTTATTGTTCAAGGGAAGTAATGAATTCCAAAGGTAGCTACAACTTCCAAATGTAAAGGGAGGGATAAACCTCCAAGAGGAAGATACAATCCTACAATATTAAGAGAGATTTTAACTCTCCATCCTTGCCCCTTCCTTCCACCCAATAATATATGAGAGATAATAAAACTTTACATTAAATAATCACCATCAACCAATCATCACATAGAACCTGATAATGCTTCCTAAGACTTCTTCAATTTCTGCAATTATTCAATTCTTGGATTAATATGATCCTATAGATAATATTACTCAATGTATTCTCTGAAACTCCTCCAAGTTTCACTCCTTGAATCCTCCCCATAAAGAAGTTATAGAAAGAATGGTAGACTTTATTCAATTCTAGTCTATTCAGGAGACCAAACTTGTACAGAATGCCCCACGCTCAATATTTAACATCTGATTCTGAAACTCGTACAAAAGAAACTAAAGTCTGTAATATTTCCAATGAAATTTGTCTCACGTTATTTGGATTCTTGATGAAGAAGTTATGACTTTTTTTCCCGAAACACCTATTTACTGACTAGCTTCAGGACTGGTCACAAACCCTATCTTCCACAAAGTGTATCTCCATAATTATAGCGAATCAAGAGATGAAATTTTTACCAGAGGTACCTTGATATGTCTTATCAATACCATAGAGATTTCACCATCTGAAACATTCTAGAAAAAAAGTTACAGGAAAAATGGTAAGATGACCTAAAAATAACATACCTTAGAACACATCACCAAAAGACTTCATTCTCCCTTGAAATCTAGACTTCTTTACTTCTTATTTCCTCTGAAATTCGACTTGTATCAAATGAATGTGTAATGATGTTTATTTATACCATTTATGTCACTTCATTTTAACATTAGGGCTAACCTGACACTTTCTTATTTTGTAATTCTTTTCTTTAATTATCTTCAGGGCCTACATGTACTTCCTTCTTCAATTCACTTTGTCATCTTCAAAAATTCATTTCTCCTCAACCATGAGGATCCATGTGATGTGCCACATACCACCGAAAACAACATGATGTATACTATCCATTCATGGGTGTTGTACATGCATGTGCATTTTCCTTCATGTCCAAATACCTTTATCAATCTTGCGGTCCAAAACCCATGACTAGGGTTGACATCAATGACAACAACCAATCTTCCAACAATATCCCCCTTTGTCATTGATCCGAAATCGGATTCAGAAGGCTGTCAGGGCATGAAAAATGCTCAAAAATGAAAGTGCTTGGAATCCGACAAAACCAACACCATTGCGTCTGGCTCGTCTTCCTGATTCCGGTGGTATAATTTTTATCGCAAACGGAGTCCGTATGAGGAAGATATCGCATTCTGTCCACCGAGCCAAACAGGCAAAATTTTGGAACGCTGACTGTACCTGTCCGTACAGACACGTGTCAGTCCGTACAACTGACGTGGTGATTCCGTACAGTGACACGTGGCAGCATCAGGAGATGACGCGTGGCAGATTCCGTACAGGACACGTGGCGGCTCCAGAGCATGACACGTGTCAGGCTGATTTGGCATTTTCAGAGTACGGTTGGACCAATCCCGAGGTGACACATGTCACCACTGGAAGGGTGACACGTGGCACAGGATGACGTCAGCATCGTACGACGATGATGTGGCAGGCTTACGCGGTAGAGCTGACATGGCGGATATGTGGGCGAGTCAGGTGCTGACACGTGGCATCTTTCTGGACGAATGATAGGGTGCCACGTGGCCCAATCACGGGCTGCCATGTGGCACCCCGGGTTTAGCCAATAACGGCTATGTCAAAAATGTTTTGGGCCCGGGGGATTCGAACCCCGGACCTCTCTGACCGCAACGCCTTCGCAATTGTACTCTAACCAATAGACCATGGTTCGGGACTTGTTATGAGTACGAGCAATAATTTATTTAAATTTATGTTGTTGTATATGCC
>ML823627.1:54988-82000 GCA_009831015.1 Picea engelmannii
TCCAAAGGTAGCTACAACTTCCAAATGTAAAGGGAGGGATAAACCTCCAAGAGGAAGATACAATCCTCCAATATCAAGAGAGATTTGAACTCTCCATCCTTGACCCTTCCTTCCACCCAAGAATATATGAGAGATAATAAAACTTTACATTAAATCATAACCATCAACCAATCATCACATAGAACTTGATAATGCTTCCTGAGACTTCTTCAATTTATGAAATTATTCAATTCTTGGAGTACTCTGATCCTATAGATAATATTACTCAATGTATTCTCTAAAACTCCTCCAAGTTTCACTCCTTGAATCCTCCCCCCAAAAAAGTTATAGAAAGAATGGTAGACTTTATTCAATTCTGGTCTATTCAGGAGACTGAACTTGTACAGAATTCCCCACGCTCAATATTTAACATCCAATTCTGAAACTCACACACAAGAACTTATAGTATGTACTGTTTCCAATTAAATTTGTCCCACATTATTTGGATTCTCTATGAACAAGTTATGATGTTTTTACTCGAAACACCTGTTTATTGACTAGCTTCAGGACTGGTCACAAACCCTATCTTCCACAAAGTGTATCTTCATAATTATAGCGAATCAAGAGCTGAAATTTTTACGAGAGGTACCTTGATATGTCTTATCAATACCATAACGATTTCACAATCTGAATCATTCTAGAAAAAAAGTTATAGGAAAAATGGTAAGATGACCTGAAAATAACATACCTTAGAACACATGACCAAAAGTTTTCATCCTCCCTTGAAATCCGACCTTCTTTACTTCTTATTTCCTCTGAAATTCGACTTGTATCAAATGAATGTATAATGATGTTTATTTATACCATTTATGTCCCTTCCTTTTAACATTAGGGCTGACCTGACACTTTCTTATTTTGTAATTCTTTTCTTTAATTATTTTTAGGGCCTACATGTACTTCCTTCTTCAATTCACTTTGTCATTTTCAAAAATTCATTTCTCCTCAACCATGAGGATCCACATGACGTGCCACATACCACTGGAAACAACATGATGTATACTATCCATTCATGGGTGTTGTATATGCATGTGCATTTTCCTTCATGTCCAAATAACTTTATCAATCTTGCGGTCCAAAACCCATGACTAGGGTTGACATCAATGACAACAACCAATCTTCCAACAACATACAAATATGATTCTGATATATGCCTGATGTATATTTAATAATTCAAGTGCAACACCAACTGTGTGGTGACCAGACTAGTATTTGCACAAACCAGGGAAAACTAAGAAGCTGGATAATTTTTTTTTTTTTTTTTTGCAACGAGCTATATAGATATGCTTTGAAACATAGAAATATGACTTGTTAAAAGGCACAAAAAATGCAGAGTGGACTGTTGTTCCACCTGCATTATATGCAACTTTTCCTATGTATGAAACTATTAGGCCCTTTGGTTTCATATGATCAGAGGAATTGTTTGAATCATAGATTTGTATAAGCATTTGGAACAGTGCTTTCGTTGTGAATGTATTTCCTGTTCCTGCCCCATCTGTAAGGAACAAGTGCACATGAGTGTCCAGGTTCAAGTGTTTTTTTAAATGCAATGTCCTTTAGAATTGTTTGTTGTTCTCGATTCAACATACGTCTTATTCTGTGGTATTCATTATTTTCAATAAGGAAAGGATGTTTTGTGACTTGAAAACCAAGATTGATATGTTTTTCACTACCACCTGCTCGAGGACGAGGCAAATCTGCTTGCAAGTCATAGGACTCGCAGGGAGTTCTGGTTGTTTTTTGGTTTGTGAATGTCTCATCAAGATTGTCAGGGTTTTCTAGCTCATTAATTGCAATTTCTAGATCACCCCATGTTGGATTAACATTGTAAGTAAATCTAGCTTCATGGATTTACACTATAGTCTCAGAGGCAACATACGCAGCTTCCCATGTAGAGAAGTTATGTTTTAATGTCTCTTCGTTTTCATCGAAAAAAATGTATAGAAACAATTTTTCTCTACAATAGTTTTCATAGTCAGAATGTTTATTGTATTAGACAAACCGTATCATAGAGGGTTTTTTTCATTTTGATACGGGCGTACCATTTTTTTTGTAATGTGATACGAATTCTTCTAAGTAGATATGCCTAATAGGATATGGACGCTGGAGGTAATAATCAATAATAGAGCGACATAGCACATCTTCTGAATTGTCAGGCTCTTGTTCTAGCAAAACCGATGGTTTAAGCACAAATGTGCGTTTCCCAAGTGGAGATGTGTTTGTGAAGACAAATTTTCTTGAACTACAATTGAGGGGCATGGAAAGTGCAATGTGGAATGCTTGTTGAGAAGCCATTTGTTGAAGATTAAGCAATGTATTGCCAAGCGTACATATCATTTGTATGTCATCAATATGAATTCTTTCATGTTCTTTGCATATTCTTCTTAATGCACTTGTCATAGATTTGTCAACCTTTGTCATATACGAGGTACAGTACGATGCTGCAACATATGAATTTAGGACGTACTACACATCTGTATTTGCATTCCACATAACTGGCATGTCCTTGGAGAAATTGTTGTTCCAAATATGGGAAAGTTTTCATTTAAGGAAAACTGTTGGTTGTTTAAGAGTACATTGTATGGCTTGGATGTACTCATCTTCTGATAGATTTAGCTCTGTCAGGAAGTCATCGAAGCTCATCAACTCGTCAAACTCTCCTTTTTCTAGAAATGCGAACAAGGATTTAGATTTCTCGGCAACAACATTGTCCTCTAAACTAAGTGGCTCTATGATTCTTGTTGCTCTCAATGGCGACACAGGAAAGTTGTATTTGCAATGCGAGTTTTTTCATTTTCTACAACTTCTTGTATGATAATGTCTATGAACTTTGGCAAGTTCTGGATCCAACTGATCTATGTTTCATGTTACGTATTTGTCCACAAATTGCTCGATCTGTGAATTGTTGTCAGCTCCATAGACTGGTTGATCCAGATTATTTTCGGCACAAAATGCAAGCGGAGATATAATAAAGAAATGCACAGAGATATAGGAGATATTCAATAAGATAACATAAATGTAACAGAGATGAAACCATAAACACAGATATACAGTAATACACGATTTCTATTAATGAAAGAAATGTACAGAGACTGTAAAAATATAGAGTGAAAGACTCGCTAGAATGGTGACAACTTATCTTTGAGAAAAGATGTGACAGCTACTCGCATTCGGAAGAAAAATGGTTACAATGAGTCTCTAAAGGCATTTTTACAATAAATAGGAATGCCAAAAACCCTAGACATCCAAAAACCTAACCCTAGGAGATGAAGCGCCAAATGTCATGTGGGCCCCATTTGGGTAAGTGAGTACATCAACTTCCCAGGGTCGTAACTTTTGCATACGATCTCCGTTTTAGGCGTGTGATAGCTTGTTGGAAAGGTATTGTTAAGGAGGTTCATTTTGGGGTCTCAATGATGCCTTTGGATATCATTGAGTACCTCAATCTTGAAAAAACTTCATTTGGGCCCTCAAAATGGCCCTAAAAACTAAAAATTGCTAAAAATAGTAAATTGCCAAAATTTCCAGAAAATTGTTTTAAGCCAGTCGAAAAAGGTGGGTGGCCACCGATATCCACCTGGATCAATCCTCCCTCCTTAGGAAGAAATGGTATCCATTGCATTGAGTTCCCGGGGGAGAGGGAAAAACGTTTGCTGAATCTGTATCTTGGTGAGCTGCTTGCCTTGCTAGAGACGTTGCACTGCTTAGTTTGTGGAAGTTTGTCACGAACTTGTTGAGGTTGAGGCTGTTCAACAAGTCGGGATACATGAGAGGACGATGCGTAGAAGGAATCTTTTCACTTTGTTGCAACCTTTTTGACTTGATTATTTTTTATAGAAGGTGCTTGGGGCGAGGTTGTAGTGGCTGCAGTGTCCTTCTGTTCTCCTTTTGAACATATTGTGAAGAAGCTAAATTTTGCAGTATGAGAGACTACCTTGTGGCACTTTTTAGGTGGAACAGTAGTTGGAACTAACTCTAGTATTCTGTAGAGATGACCCCCAAGAGAAACAATGACACTACGGGGTTAAGACTCATAAACAATATGGAACTTCCACATATATGGTTGGCCCAAGAGAACAACATAGAAATCCAGTGGGGAAACATCACATAATACCTCATCCTTGAAGGGTTGGATGCCATATGACAATTGACATTGTTGGATGACACAGAGATGTCATCCTTGGCAAAGCCACCCGAAGTTGTATGGCTGCGGATGTGGTGTTGTCGACAATCCCAACTGTTTGACGACCTGTTTTGAGATGAGGTTCTTTTGGCTTCCGCTATAAACAATAAAATGTAGCGGGGTTCCCTTCACCCACATCTGTGAATGAAAAAGGCTCTCCCCTTCTTTAGGATCTGTTGGTTCTTCTAGTTGAATTGTTGCGGTCGTGACAATAGCAGTGTGGTCCGCGTCAATGATCTATCCTTTACCATTATTTTTAGAATCATATTCTGAATCAGGGTTTGGCTCTTTGTCTTTGATATCAGCCACCAATGACTATTTTGAGCGACATTCATCGGTGTTGTGCTAGGGGCTTTTGTGGAACTCGCACCATTTTTCGGTTTCCTTCTTTGTCTTCTCGTGACCCTTCTTTTCTTGTGTCTTGGACTGGTTTTCAGGAGACTGTTTGTTAGGGTCGTCTTTGTCATACTTTGGTTGTTGCGGATTTGCAGACCCGAACTCCCATTTGTTTTGGTGCTTAAATTTTTTCTCGATTTTAATAGCATATCGATAAGCAACACTGAATGATGAGATGTCCAGAAAATCCATTTCAGTCTGGAAGTATCTATGTAGAGCCCCACGGTATTTTAGAACCAAATGTCACTCGGAGTCTTTGATACCCAACTTGGTGCACAAGGTATGGAAGGTATTGGTGAACTCCAGAACTGCTTGGCCCCTCTCTTGCCGCAGTGTGGTCCATCTCATGTATTGGTCCTCATAGTTGCCAACAGGGTAATACTGTTCCTTTACTGCATCCACAAAAAAATCCCAAGTGGGATCGGCCCCGTATATTCTAGACTCCTCTGTGGAACTTTGCTCCCAGTGTGTTTCCCACCAATGTTTGATGTGAGGGAGAGATTTAAGTAGTGTGAAGGTGATATTTTCTTTGTCGGAAAAATTGTGAACAGAGAAATAACCTTCTAGCAGAGTTAACCATTTTTCTAGGGCTTCTGCATCTATTTGTCATTTAAATACAGGAATATAAAAATTAAATTGTACTTTGAAAGGTGAGGTGCCTCCAAAGTGGCCACTTGATAAATATGCGCCCACTATTATCGACAGGCGTTGAAGGATGTGGGAAAAATTCTCCATCATTTCATCCCTTTGTCACGTGAGAGCTTTCTCAAGCAACAGATTGATAGGATCGTCTGCTCCGTCATTTTTATTTTCTTTCGCCATTGTCGAGGGTTTCTTGGGTGTGCGAGAGCGATTGTATTCAAGAGATACAAGCTCAAGACCCAAATTTCTATACTTGGACCTCTTCAGGGACATGCACTGAAAAAATGATTAAGAGCAACCTGCTCTGATACCACTGATCCAGATTATTTTCGGCATGAAATACGAGCAGAGATATAATAAATAAATGCACAGAGATATCACAGATATTCAATAAGATAACATAAATGTATCAGAGATGAAACCATAAACATAGATATACAGTAATACACGATTTCTATTAATGAAAGAAATGTACAGAGACTATAAAAATATAGAGTGAAAGACTCGCTAGAATGGTGGCAACTTATCTCTGAGAAGAGATGTGACAACTACTCGCATTCACAAGAAAAATGGTTACAATGAGGCTCTGAAGGCCTTTTTACAATTAACAGGAATGCCAAAAACCCTAGAAATCCAAAAACCTAACCCTAGGAGATGAAGCACCAAATGTCATGTGGGCCCCGTTTGGGTAAGTGAGTACATCAACTTCCCGGGGTCACAACTTTTGCATATGATCTCCGTTTTAGGCGTGTGATAGCTCGTTGGAAAAGTATTGTCGAGGAGGTTCATTTTGGGGGCTCAATGATGCCTTCAATTATAATTGAGGACCTCGATCTCGAAAAACCTTCATTTGGGCCATCAAAATGGCCCCAGAAGTTAAAAACTGCTAAAAATAGTAAACTGCCAAAATTGCCAGAAAACTATTTTGAGCCAGTCGAAAAAGGTGGGTGGTCACTAATATCCACCTAGATCAATCCTCCATCCTTAGGAAGTAATGGTCTCCATTGCGTTGAGTTCCCGAGGGAGAGGGAAAAGCGTTTGTTGAATCTGTATCTTGGTGAGCTACTTGCCTTGCTGGAGACGTCGCGCTGCTTAGTTTGTGGAAGTTTGTCACGAACCTGTGAAGGCTGAGGCTGTTCAACAAGTCAAGATACATGAGAGGAATATGCACAGAAGGAATATTTGCGCTTTGATGCAAACTTGTTGACTTGCTTCTTTTTGAAAGAAGGTGCTTGGGGCAAGGCTGTAGTGGTTGCAGTGTCCTTCTGTTCTCCTTTTGAACAGATTGTGAAGAAGCTAAATTTTTCAGTATGAGATGATACCTTGAGGCACTTTTTAGGTGGAACAATAGTTGGAACTACCTCTGGTATTCTGCAAAGATGACCCCCCAGAGAAACAATGACACTGTGGGGTCGAGACTCATAAACAACATGACGCTTCCACATATATGGTTGGCCCAAGAGAACATCACAGACATGCAGTGGGGCAACATCATGTAATACCTCATCCTTGAAGGGTTGGATGCCATATGACAATCGTCATTAATGGCTGACACAGAGATATCGTCCTTGGCGAAGCCACCCGATGTTGTATGGCTGCGGGTGTGGTGTTGTCGACAATCCCAACTATTTGATGACCTTTGCTGAGATGAGGTTCTTCTGGCTACTACTATCAACAATAAAATGTAGTGGGGTCCCATTCACCCACATCTGTGAATGAAAAAGGTGCTCCCCTTCTTCAAGATCTGTTGGTTCTTCTGGTTGAATTGTTGTGGTCGCAACAATAGCAGTGGGGTTCACGTCAGTGATCTATCCTTTATCATTATTTTCAGAATCATATTCTGAATCAGGGTTCAACTCTTTGTCTTTGATCTCGGCCACCAATGATTGTTTTGAGCGACATTCATCGGTGTTGTGCCAGGGGATTTTGTGGAACTTGCACCATTTTCCGGTGTCCTTTTTGTCTTCCCGTGACCCTTCTTTGCTTGTGTCTTGGACTTGTTTTTGGGAGACTGTTTGTTAGGGCCATCTTTGTCATACTTTGGTTGTTGTGGATTTGCAGACCCGAACTCCCGTTTGTTCTGGTGCTTAAATTTCTGCTCGATTTTAACTGCATATCGATAAGCAACACCGAATGATGAGATGTCCAGAAAATCCATTTCAGTCTGGAAGTATCTATGTAGAGCCCCACGGTATTTCAAAACCAAATGTCGCACGGAGTCTTTGATACCCAGCTTGGTGCACAAGGTATGGAAGGTATTGGTGAACTCCAGAACTGCTTGGCCCCTCTCTTTCCATAGTGTGGTCCATCTCAGGTACTAGTCCTCATAGTTGCCAACAGGTTAATACTATTCCTTTACCACATCCACAAAAAAATCCCAAGTGGGATCGACCCCGTATATTCTAGACTGCTCTGTGGAGCTTTGCTCCCAATAAGTTTCCCACCAATTCTTGACATGAGGGAGAGATTTAAGGAGTGTGAAGGTGATCTTTTTCATTTGTCAAAAAAATTGTGAACAAAGAAATAACCTTCTAGCAGAGTTAACCATTTTTCTAGGGCTTCTACATCTATCTGTCCTTCAAATACAGGAATATCAAAATTATCTTGTACCTTGAAAGGTGAGGTGCCTCCAAAGTGGTCGCTTGATGAAGATGCGCCTGCTGTTATCGGCAGGTGTTGAAGGACGTGGGAAAAATTCTCCATCATTTTGTCCCTCTGTCGCGTGAGAGCTTGCTCAAGCAACAGATTGATAGGATCGTCTGCTCCATCGTTTTTATTTTCTTCCGTCATTGAGGGTTTCTTGGGTGTGCAAGAGCGATTGTATTCAAGAGAGACAAGCTTGAGACCCAACATGCTATACTCGGACCTCATCGGGGACATGCACTGCAAAAATGATCAAGAGCATCCTGCTCTGATACCACTGATCCAGATTATTTTTGGCACAAAATGCGAGCGGAGATATAGTAAAGAAATGCACATAGATATCACATATATTCAATAAGATAACATAAATGTATAAGAGATGCAACCATAAACACATATATACAGTAATACACGATTTCTATTAATGAAAGAAATGTACAAAGACTGTAAAAATACAGAGTGAAAGACTCGCTAGAATGGTGGCAGCTTATCTCTGAGAAGAGATGTGATGGATACTCGCATTTGCAAGAAAAATGGTTACAATGAGGCTCTGAAGGCCTTTTTACAATAAACAAGAACTCCCAAAACCCTAGAAATCCAAAAACCTAACCCTAGTAGATGAAGCGCCAAATGTCATGTGGGCCCATTTGGGTAAGTGAGTACATCAACTTCCCGGGGTCGTAACTTTTGCATACGATCTCCGTTTTAGGCGTGTTATATCTCGTTGGAAAGGTATTGTCAAGGAGGTTCATTTTGGGGGATCAATAATTCTTTATGCTATCTTTTTGGACCTTAATATAAAAAAAACTGCATTTGTTCCCTAAAAATGGCCCCGGAAGTTAAAAACTGCTAAAAATAGTAAATTGCCAAAATTGCCAGAAAACTGTTTTGATCCAGTCGGAAAAGGTGGGTGGCCATCGATATCCACCTGGATCAATACTCCCTCCTTAGGAAGCAATGGTATCCATTGTGTTGAGTTCCCGGGGGAGAGAGAAAAGCGTTTGCTGAATCTGTATCTCAGTGAGCTGCTTGCCTTGCTGGAGACGTCGCGTTGCTTAGTTTGTGGAAGTTTGTCACGAAACTGTTGAGGCAGAGGACAAGGCGCAAAAGGAATATTTGCGCTTTGCTGCAACCTTGTCAACTTGCTTCTGTTTGATAGAAGGTGCTTGGGGTGAGGCTGTAGTGGTTGCAGTGTCCTTCTGTTCTCCTTTTGAACAGATTGTGAAGAAGCTAATTTTTGCAGTATGAGATACTACCTTGTGACATTTTTTAGGAAGAACAATAGTTGGAAATACCTCTGGTATTTTATAGAGATGACCCCCTAGAGAAACAATGACACTGCGGGGTTAAGACTCATAAACAACATGGCGCTTCCACATATATGGTTGGCCCAAGAGAACATCACAGACATCCAGTGGAGAAAAATCACATAAGACCTCATCCTTGAAGGGTTGGATGCCGTATGACAATCGACATTGTTGGTTGACACAGAGATCTCGTCATTGGAAAAGCCACCTGATGTTGTATGGTTGTAGGTGTGGTGTTTTAAAAAATCCCAACTATTTGACGAACTCTGCTAAGATGAGGTTCTTCTATCTACCGCTATCAACAATAAAATGCAGCGAGGTCCCCTGCACCCACATCTATGAATGAAAAAGGTGCTCCCCTTCTTCAGGATTTGTTGGTTCTTCTGGTTGAATTGCTGCGGTCGCGGCAATAGCAGTGGGGTTCGCGTTAATGATCTATCCTTTACCATTATTTTCATAATCAGATTCTAAATTAGGGTTCGGCTCTTTCTCTTTGATCTCGGCCACCAATGACTATTTTGAGAGACATTCATCGGTGTTGTGCCAGGGGATTTTGTGGAACTCGCACCATTTTCAGGTGTCCTTCTTTGTCTTCTCATGACCCTTCTTTTCTTGTGTCTTGGACTGGTTTTCGAGAGACTGTTTGTTAGGGTTGTCTTTGTCATACTTCAGTTGGTGCAGATTTGCAGACCTGAACTCCCGTTTGTTCTGGTGCTTAAATTTCTGCTCGATTTTAACAATATATCGATAAGCAACACCGAGTGATGAGATGTACAGAAAATCAATTTTAGTCTGGATGTATCTATGTAGAGCCCCACGGTATTTCATAACCAAATGTCGCTTGGAGTCTTTGATACCCAGCTTGGTGTGCAAGGTATGGAAGGTATTGGTGAACTCCAGAACTGCTTGGCCCCTCTCTTGCCAGAGTGTGGTCCATCTCATGTACTGGTCCTCATAGTTTCCAACAGGGTAATACTGTTCCTTTACCACATCCACAAAAGAATCCCAAGTGGGATCGACCCCGTCTATTCCAGACTCCTCTATGGAACTTTGCTCCCCTTAAGTTTCCCACCAATGTTTGACATGAGGGAGAGATTTAAGGAGTGCGAAGGTGATCTTTTCTTTGTCGAAAAAATTGTGAATAGAGAAATAGCCTTCCAACAGAGTTAACCATTTTTCTAGGGCTTCTGCATCTATCTGTCCTTCAAATACAGGAATATCAAAATTAACTTGTACCTTGAAAGACGAGGTGCCTCCAAAGTGGCCGCTTGATGAAGATGCGCCCACTGTTATCGACAGGAGTTGAAGGATGTGGGAAAATTTCTCCATCATTTTGTCCCTCTGTCGCGTGAGAGTTTGCTCAAGCAACAGATTGATAGGATCGTCTGCTCCGTCATTTTTATTTTCTTCCGCCATTGAGGGTTTCTTGGGTGTGCGAGAGAGATTGTCTTCAAAAGAGACAAGCTCGAGACTCAACTTTCTATACTTGGACCTCGTCGGGGACATGCACTGGAAAAACGATCAAGAGCAGCCTGCCCTGATACCGCTGATCTGGATTATTTTCAACACGAAATGCCAGCGGAGATATAATAAAGAAATGCACAGAGCTATTGCAGATATTCAATAAGATAACATAAATGTATCAGGGATGCAACCATAAACACAGATATATAGTAATACACGATTTCTATTAATGAAATAAATGTATAGAGACTGTAAATATATAGAGTGAAAGACTCGCTAGAATGGTGGCAGCTTATCTCTGAGAAGAGATGTGATGGCTACTCGCATTCGCAAGAAAAATGGTTACAATGAGGATCTGATGGCCTTTTTACAATAAACAAAAATGCCAAAAACCCTAGACATCCAAAAACCTAACCCTAGGAGATGAAGCGCCAAATGTCATGTGGGCCCTGTTTGGGTAAGTGAGTACATCAACTTCCCAGAGTCGTAACTTTTGCATACGATCTCTGCTTTAGACGTGTGATAGCTCATTGGAAAGGTATTGTTGAGGAGGTTCATTTTGGGGGATCAATGATGCATTCAACCATCAATGAAGACCTCGATCTTGAAAAACCTTCATTTGGGCCCTCAAAATGGTCTCGGAAGTTAAAAACTTCTAAAAATAGTAAATTGCCAAAATTTCCAAAAAACTGTTTTGAGCCAGTGGGAAAAGGTGTGTGGTGACCGATATCCTCCCTCCTTAGGAAGGAATGGTCTCCATTGCATTGAGTTCCCAGGGGAGAGGGAAAAACGTTTGCTGAATTTGTATCTTGGTGAGTTGCTTGCCTTGCTGGAGACGTCGCACTGCTTAGTTTGTGGACGTTTGTCACGAACCTGTTGAGGCTGAGGCCGTTCAACAAGTCTGGCTACATGAGAGGATGATGTGCAGAAGGAATATTTGTGCTTTGCTACAACCTTGTCAACTTTATTTTGTTTGATAGAAGGTGCTTGGGGCAAGGCTATAGTGATTACAGTGTCCTTCTGTTCTCCTTTTGAACAGATTGTGAAAAAGCTAAATTTTGTAGTATGAGATACTACCTTGTGGCACTTTTTAGGTGGAACAGTAGTTGGAACTACCTCTGGTATTTTGTAGAGATGACCCCCTAGAGAAACAATGACACTATGGGGTCGAGACTCATAAACAACATGGTGCTTCCACATATATGGTTGGCCCAAGAGAACATCACAGACATCCATTGGGGAAACATCACATAATACCTCATCCTTGAAGGGTTGGATGTCGTATGACAATCGACATTGTTGGCTGAAAGGGAGATCTCGTCCTTGGCGAAGCTACTTGATGTTTTATGGCTGCGGGTGTGGTGTTGTCGACAATCCCAACTGTTTGACGACCTCTGCTGAGATGAGTTTCTTCTGGCTTCCGCTATCAACAATAAAATGCAGCGGGGTCCCCTTCACCCACATCTGTGAATGAAAAAGGCTCTCCCCTTCTTCGATATCTATTGGTTCTTCTAGTTGAATGGATGCGGTCGCGACAATAGCAGTGGGGTCCACGTTAATGATCTGTCCTTTACCATTATTTTCAGAATCAGGTTCAGAATCAGGGTTCGACTCTTTGTCTTTGATCTCGACCACCAATGACATTTTTGAGTGACATTCATCGATGTTGTTCCAGGGGATTTTGTGGAACTCGCACCATTTTTCAGTGTCCTTCTTTGTCTTCCCGTGAGCCTTCTTTTCCTGTGTCTTTGACTAGTTTTTGAGAGACTGTTTGTTAGGGTCGTCTTTGTCATACTTCGGTTGTTGCGGATTTGCAGACCTGAACTCCCGTTTGTTCAGGTGCTTAAATTTCTGCTCGATTTCAATAGCATATCGATAAGCAACATCGAGTGATGAGATGTCTAGAAAATCCATTTCAGTCTGGATGTATCTATGTAGAGCCCCAAAGGTATTTTAGAACCAAATGTCGCTTGGAGTCTTTGATACCGAGCTTGGTGCGCAAGTTATGGAAGGTATTGGTGAACTCCGAAACTACTTGGCCTCTCTTTTGCTGCAGTGTGGTCCATCTCATGTACTGTTCCTCATAGTTTCCAACAGGGTAATACTATTCCTTTACCGCATCCACAAAAAAATCCCAAGTGGGATCGACCCCGTATATTCCAGACTCCTCCGTGGAACTTTGCTCGCAGTAAGTTTCCCACCAATGTTTGACATGAGGGAGAGATTTAAGGAGTGCGAAGGTGATATTTTCTTTGTCGGAAAAAAATTGAACAGAGAAATAACCTTCTAGCAGAGTTAACCATTTTTCTAGGGCTTCTGCATCTATCTGTCATTCAATAGAGGAATATCAAAATTATTTTGTACCTTGAAAGGTGAGGTGCCTCCAAAGTGGCCACTTGATGAAGATGCGCTCGTTGTTATCGACAAACATTGAAGGATGTGGGAAAAATTCTCCATCATTTCATCCCTCTGTCACGTGAGAGCTTGCTCAAGAAATAGATTGATAGGATCGTCTGCTCCGTCGTTTTTATTTTCTTCCGCCATTGAGGGTTTCTTGGGTCCGCGAGAGAGATTGTATTCAAGAGAGACAAGCTTGAGACCCAACTTTCTATACTTGGACCTCATCGGGGACATGCACTGGGAAAACGATCAAGAGCAGCCTGCTCTGATACCACTGATCCAGATTATTTTCAGCATGAAATGTGAGCGGAGATATAATAAAGATCAAATGCACAAAGACATCGCAGATATTCAATAAGATAACAGAAATGTATCAAAGATGTAACCATAAGAACATATATACAGTAATACACAATTTGTATTAATGAAAGAAATGTATAGAGACTGTAAAAATACAGAGTGAAAGACTCGCTAGAATGGTGGCAGCTTATCTCTGAGAAGAGATGTGACGTCTTCTTGCATTTCCAAGAAAAATGGTTAAAATGAGGCTCTGAAGGCCTTTTTACAATAAACAGCAATGACAAAAACCCTAGAAATCCAAATACCTAACCCTAGGAGATGAAGCACTAAATGTTATGTGGGCCCCGTTTGGGTAAGTGAGTACATCAACTTCCCGGGGTCGTAACTTTTGCATACGATCTCCGTTTTAGGCGTGTGATAGCTCGTTAGAAAGGTATTGTCGAGGAGGTTCATTTTTGGGGAACAACAAAGAATTTGTATATTAATGAGGACCTCGATCTCTAAAAACCTTCATTTGGGCCCTCAAAATGGCCCCGGAAGTTAAAAACTGCTAAAAATAATAAATTGCCAAAATTGCCAGAAAACTGTTTTGAGCCAGTCAAAAAAGGTGGGTGGCCACTAGTATCCACCTCGATCAATCCTCCCTCCTTAGGAAGCAATGGTCTTCATTGTGTTGAGTTTCCGGGGGTGAGGGAAAAACGTTTGCTGAATCTGTATCTTGGTGAGCTGCTTGCCTTGCTGGAGACGTCGTGTTGCTTAGTTTGTGGAAGTTTGTCATGAACCTGTTGAGGTTGAGGCTGTTCAACAAGTCGAGCTACATTAGAGGACAATGCAAAAAATGAATCTTTGCGCTTTGCTACAACCTTTTTGACTTGCTTCTGTTTGATAGAAGGTGCTTGGGGCGAGGCTGTAGTGGTTGCAATGTCCTTCTGTTCTCCTTTTGAATAGATTGTGAAGAAGCTAAATTTTGAAGTATGAGATACTACCTTGTGACACTTTTTAGCTGGAACAGTAGTTGGAACTACCTCTGGTATTCTATAGAGATGACCCCCCAGAGAAACAATGACACTGCGGGGTTGAGACTCATTAACAACATGGCGCTTCCACATATATGGTTGGCCCAAGAGAACATCACAGACATCCAGTGGGGAAACATCACATAATACGTCATCCTTGAAGGGTTGGATGTTGTATGACAATCGACATTGTTGGCTGACATGGAGATCTCATCCTTGGCGAAGACACCCGATGTTGTATGACTACGGGTGTGTTGTTGTCGACAATCCCAACTGTTTGACAACCTCTATTGTGATGAGGTTCTTCTGGCTTCTGCTATCAACAATAAAATGCAGCGGGGTCCCCTTTACCCACATCTGTGAATGAAAAAGGCTCTCCCCTTCTTCAGGATCTGTTGGTTCTTCTAGTTGAACTACTGTGGTCGCGACAATAACAGTTGGCTCAATGTCAATGATCTGTCCTTTACCATTATTTTCAGAATCATATTCTGAATCAGGGTTTGGGTCTTTGTCTTTGATCTCAGCCACCAATGACTGTTTTGAGAGACATTCATTGGTGTTGTGCTAGGGGATTTTGTGGAACTCACACGATTTTTCGGTGTCCTTCTTTGTCTTCTCGTGACCCTTCTTTTCCTGTGTCTTGGATTGGTTTCAGGAGAATTTTTTGTTAGGGCCGTTTTGTGATACTTCGGTTGTTGCGGATTTGCAGACCCGAACTCCCATTTTTTCTGGTGCTTAAAATTCTGCTCGATTTTAACAACATATTGATAAGCACCACTGAGTGATGAGATGTGTAGAAAATCCATTTCAGTCTGGATGTTTCTATATAGAGCCCCACGGTATTTCAGAACCAAATGTCGCTCTGAGTCTTTGATACCAAGCTTGGTGCGCAAGGTATGGAAGGTATTTGTGAACTCTAGAACTTCTTGGCCCCTCTCTTGCCGCAGTGTGGTCCATCTCATGTAATGGTTCTCATAGTTTCCAACAGGGTAATACTGTTCCTTTACCACATCCACAAAAAAATCCCAAGTGGGATCGGCCCCATATATTCCAGAATCCTCTGTGGAACATTGCTCCTAGTAAGTTTCCCACCAATGTTTGACATGAGGGAGAGTTTTAAGGAGTGCGGAGGTGATATTTTCTTTGTTGAAAAAATTGTGAACAGAGAAATAACCTTCTAGCAGAGTTAACCATTTTTCTAGGGCTTCTGCATCTATCTGTCCTTCAAATACAAGAATATAAAAATTAACTTGTACCTTGAAAGGTGAGGTGCCTCCAAAGTGGCCACTTGATGAATATGCACCCACTGTTATCAGCAGGCGTTGAATGATGTGGGAAAAATTCTCCATCATTTCGTCCCTCTGTCGCGCGAGAGCTTGCTCAAGCAATAGATTGATAGGATCGTCTGCTCCATCATTTTTATTTTCTTCCGCCATTGAGGTTTTCTTGGGTGTGTGAGAGTGATTGTCTTCAAGAGAGACAAGCTCGAGACCCAACTAGCTATACTCGGACCTCGTCGGGGACATGCACTAAAACAACGATCAAGAGCAGCCTGCTCTTATACCACTGATTCAGATTATTTTCGGCACGAAATGAGAGAGGAGATATAATAAAAAAATGTACAGAGATATCGCAGATATTCAATAAGATAACATAAATGTATCAAAGATGCAACCATAAACATAGATATACAGTAATACACGATTTCTATTAATGAAATAAATGTACAGAGACTGTAAAAATACAGAGTGAAAGACTCGCTAGAATGGTGGCAACTTATCTTTGAGAAGAGATGTGATGGCTACTCGCATTCGCAGGAAAAATGGTTACAATGAGGCTCTGAAGACCTTTTTACAATAAACAGGAATGCCAAAATCCATGGACATAAAAAAACCTAACCCTAGGAGATGAAATGCCAAATGTCATGTGGGCCCCGTTTGGGTAAGTGAGTACATCAACTTTTCGGGGTCATAATGTTTGCATATGATCTCTGTTTTAGGCGTGTGATATCTCATTGGAAAGGTATTATAGAGGAGGTTCATTTTTGGGGCTCAATGATGCCTTTGGATATCACTAAGGAAATTGATCTCAAGAAACCTTCATTTGGGCCATCAAAATGGCCCCGTAAGTTAAAAACTGCTAAAAATAGTAAATTTCCAAAATTGCCAGAAAACTGTTTTGAGCCAGTTAGAAAAGGTGGGTGGCCACCGATCTCCACCTGGATTAATCCTCCCTCCTTAGGAAGAAATTGTATCCATTGCATTGAGTTCCATGGGGAGAGGGAAAAACGTTTGTTGAATCTGTATCTTGGTGAGCTGCTTGCCTTACTGGAGACGTCGCGCTGCTTAGTTTGTGGAAGTTTGTCACGAACCTGTTGAGCCTGAGGCTGTTCAACAAGTTGGGCTACATGAGAGGACGATGCACAAAAGGAATCTTTGTGCTTTGCTGCAACATTGTCGCCTTGATTTTGTTTGATAGAAGGTGCTTGGGGCGAGGCTGTAGTGGTTGCAGTGTCCTTCTGTTCTCCTTTTGAACAGATTGTGAAGAAGCTAAATTTTGCAGTATGAGATACTACCTTGTGAAAATTTTTAGGTGGAACAGTAGTTGGAACTACCTCTGGTATTCTCTAGAGATGACCCCCTAGAGAAACAATGACACTATGGGGTCGAGACTCATAAGAAACACGACGGTTCCACATATATGGTTGGCCCAAGAGAACATCATAGACATGCAGTGGGGCAAAATCAGATAATACCTCATCCTTGAAGGGTTGGATGCCGTCTGACAATCAACATTGTTTTCTGACACAAATATCTCGTCCTTCACGAAGTCACCCGAAGTTGTATGGTTGCGGGTGTGGTGTTTTTGACAGTCCCAACTGTTTGACGAACTCTGCTGAGATGAGGTTCTTCTGGGTTCCGCTATCAACAATAAAATGCAGCGGGGTCCCCTTCACCCATATCTGTGAATGAAAAAGGCGCTCCCCTTCTTCAAGATCTGTTGGTTCTTCTTGTTGAATTTATGTGGTCGCGACAAAGCAGTGGGGTCCGCGTCAATGATCTATCCTTTACCATTATTTTCAGAATCATATTCTGAATCAGGGTTCAACTCTTTATCTTTGATCTCGTCAAACAATGACTGTTTTGAGAGACATTCATCAGTGTTGTGCCAAGGGCTTTTATGGAACTCACACCATTTTCCAGTGTCCTTCTTTGTCTTCCCGTGACCCTTCTTTTCCTGTGTCTTGGACTGGTTTTAGGGAGATTGCTTGTTAGGGCTGTCTTTTTCATACTTCGGTTGTTGTGGATTTGCAGATCCGAACTCCTGTTTGTTCTGGTGCTTAAATTTCTGCTCGATTTTAACAACATATCAATAAGTAGCACCGAGTGATGAGATGTCCAGAAAATCCATTTCAGTATGGATGTATCTATGTAGAGCCCCACGGTATTTCAGAACCAAATGTCGCTCGGAGTCTTTGATACCTAGCTTGGTGTGAAAGGTATGGAAGGTATTGGTGAACTCTGGAACTACTTGGACCCTCTCTTGCCGTAGTATGGTCCATCTCATGTACTGGTCCTCATAGTTGCCAACAGGGTAATACTATTCCTTTATCGCATCCACGAAAAAATCCCAAGTGGGATCGGCCCCGTATATTCCAGACTCCTCTATAGAATTTTTCTCCCAGTAAGTTTCCCACCAATGTTTGATATGAGGGAGAGCTTTAAGGAGGGCAAAGGTGATCTTTTCTTTGTCGAAAAAATTGTGAACAAAGAAATAACCCTCTAGCAGAGTTAACCATTTTTCTAGGGCTTCTGCATCTATCTGTCCTTCAAATATAGGAATATCAAAATTAACTTGTACCTTGAAAGGTGAGGTGCCTCCAAAGTGGCCACTTGATGAAGATGCGCCCACTGCTATCGACAGGCATTGAAGGATGTGGAAAAAATTCTCCATCATTTTGTCCCTCTGTCGCGTGAGAGCTTTCTCAAGCAATAGATTGATAGAATTGTCTACTCCGTCATTTTTATTTTCTTCCACCATTGAGGGTTTCTTGGGTGTGCGAGAGCGATTGTTTTCAAGAGAGACAAGCTCACGAACCAACTTGCTATACTCGTACCTCGTCGAGGACATGCACTGAAAAAATGATCAAGAGCAACCTGCTCTGATACCACTGATCCAGATTATTTTCGACATGAAATTTGAGCGGTAATATAATAAATAAATGCACAGAGATATCGCAGATATTCAATAGAGATGACCCCCCAGAGAAACAATGACACTGCAGGGTCGAGACTCATAAACAACATGGTGCTTCCACATATATGCTTGGCCCAAGAGAACATCACAGACATCCAGTGGGGAAACATCACATAATACCTCATCCTTGAAGGGTTGGATGTCGTATGACAATCGACATTGTTGGCTGACACAGAGATCTCGTCCTTGGCGAAGCCACCCGATGTTGTATGGGTGCGGGTGTGGTGTTGTTGACAATCCCAACTGTTTGACGACCTATGCTGAGATGAGGTTCTTCTGGCTTCCGCTATCAACAGTAAAATGCAGTGGGGTCCCATTCACCCACATCTGTGAATGAAAAAGGTGCTCCCCTTCTTCAGAATATGTTGGTTCTTCTGGTTGAATTGTTGCGGTTGCGACAATAGCAGTGGGGTCCGTGTTAATGATATGTCCTTTACCATTATTTTTAGAATTAGATTCTGAATCAGGGTTCGACTCTTTGTCTTTGATCTTGGCCACCAATGATTGTTTTGAGCGACATTCATCAGTGTTGTGCCAAGTGCTTTTGTGGAACTCACACCATTTTCCGGTGTCCTTCTTTTTCTTCCCGTGACCCTTCTTTTCCTGTGTCTTGGACTGGTTTTCAGGAGATTGTTTGTTAGGGATGTCTTTGTCATACTTCAGTTGTTGCATATTTGTAGACCCTAACTCCCGTTTGTTATGGTGCTTAAATTTCTACTCGATTTTAACAACATATTGATAAGCAACATCGAGTGATGAGATGTCCAGAAAATCCATTTCAGTCTGGATGTATCTATGTAGAGCCCCACGGTATTTCAGAACCAAATGTCGCTCAGAGTCTTTGATACCTAGCTCGGTGCGCAAGGTATGGAAGGTATTTGTGAACTTCGAAACTGCTTGGCCCCTCTCTTGCTGCAGTGTGGTCCATCTCATGTACTGGTCCTCATAGTTTCCAACAGGGTAATACTGTTCCTTTATTGCATCCATAAAAAAATCCCAAGTGGGATCGACCCCGTATATTCCAGACTCCTCTGTGGAACTTTGCTCCCAGTAAGTTTCCCACCAATGTTTGACATGAGGGAGAGCTTTAAGGAGTGTGAAGGTGATATTTTCTTTGTCGGAAAAATTGTGAAGAAAGAAATAACCTTCTAGCAGAGTTAACCATTTTTCTAGGGCTTATGCATCTATCTGTCATTCAAATACAGGAATATAAAAATCAACTTGTACCTTGAAAGGCGAGGTGCCTCAAAAGTGGTTGCTTGATGAAGATGCACCCACTATTATCGGCAGACATTGAAGGATGTGGGAAAAATTCTCTATCATTTCGTCCCTCTGTAGCGTGAGAGCTTCCTTAAGCAACAGATTGTTAGGATCTTCTGCTCTGTCGTTTTTATTTTCTTCTGCCATTGAGGGTTTCTTGGGTGTGCGAGAGCGATTGTCTTAAAGAGAGACAAGCTCGAGACCCAAATTTCTATACTTGGACCTCGTCGGGGACATGCACTGAAAAAACGATCAAGAGCAGCCTGCTTTGATAACACCGATCCAGATTATTTTCGGTACAAAATGCGAGTGGAGATATAATAAAGAAATTCACAGAGATATCATAGATATTCAATAAGATAACACAAATGTATCATAGATGCAACCATAAACACAGATATACAGTAATACACGATTTCTATTAATGAAAGAAATGTACAGAGACTGTAAAAATACAGAGTGAAAGACTCGCTAGAATGGTGGTAGCTTATTTCTAAGAAGAGATGCGATGACTACTCGCATTCACAGGAAAAATGGTTACAATGAGGCTCTGAAGGCCTTTTTACAATAAACAGGAATGCCAAAAAAACTAGACATCCAAAAACCTAACCCTAGGAGATGATGCGCCAAATGTCATGTGGGCCCCGTTTGGGTAAGTGAGTACATCAACTTCCTGGGGTCGTAACTTTTGCATACGATCTCCATTTTAGGCGTGTGATAGATCGTTGGAAAGGTATTGTTGAGGAGGTTCATTTTGGGGGCTCAATGATGCCTTCAACTATCATTGAGGACCTTTATCTTGAAAAACCTTCATTTGGGCCCTCAAAATGGCCTCGGAAGTTAAAAACTGCTAAAAATAGTAAATTGCCAAAATTGCCAGAAAACTGTTTTAAGCCAGTTGGAAAAGGTGGGTGGCCACCGATATCCACCTGGATCACTGGTGCACCCTATGTCTACAGCAGTGCGTGGTCATGTTCATTCCTCCTATTCTGGAATTCAGTCACAAAAAAAGTAGTCCGATATGTTTCCAAAAAACATTTCATCATGACATATCAATTGTCTCAAAGAATTTATTCTATGTCTATAATAGAGAGTACATGTCACTAGGTCTTTTCTTATGAGGTAGTCAATGTAATTATTTTCCAGTATATCGATTTGTTTTTTACGCTTCTTGTTCCTATGCAAGTCATATACGACAACCACCAATAGATTCCAACAATGCTCTGCACTTGTAAATGTGATGAAAAATGTTTGTGGGCCCGATTGCTGGATCATTGCAAAAATAGTTTTCTTGTTTTGCTGCAAATAGTTAGGAGAGATGCGAATGTTTTTGAAATCTATGTATCTAATATCAGATTTCATAATTTTTTCTAGGTTTACTTTGTACTTGACATCCTTGGCCAACGAATTTCTTCCTTGTACCTGACATTTTCTTATTCGAACCCACATGCAAGAAAGAACTTGCTCTATTATTATGCACATTGTTTTGAAAAAATAAATTGTTATGTGACAGGAGAAGTCACTGCTTGAATGTATCAGCTCCCATTGAACTATTTTATGATAACTGAATCATTCTGTAATGTCAGCAACATGTGGATCTCCATAGAAGAGTGTTGGGAAGTTCATTTCCTTAGCTAATCTGTCCTTGAATATTCCAAGTGGACGTTGCCCCTTAGCAGGTGCAATTTCGACAATCTTGTCTTGCAAGTCACAGATGCACTGTGAATCAGTGAATCCATGCACCAATGTCTCAGCAAGTGTTTCATTCTCCGATTCATCACTTGTATCAAATTCACTAGCATTTTTGAGAGTATTTGCAGAGTTGTCATCCTCTTCTCCAAGAATATTGTTCCAATTTTCATTTATACAATTGTTCTGTGCTTTGTACAGGGACATGGAACATAATTCCTTTAATTCTTTTATAACATCATGCACACGCACTTTGCCTGTCTGATACACATTTTTGTATTGCAAGCGTATTTTGAGATCCACAAAAATCGTCAGTGTATCGATAATGAATTGTGGCAAGGATTTTTGCACAACATCTAGCTGAACAAGCACATTAATAATTGATCATGTTAATCCCATCTGGGGTCGTTTATATCCCCAGGGCCTAATTTGTGCAAATGTAATTTTCAGAGACACAAGTGTCTCTTCAAGTTCTGTAAGTGCATTTACATTTGGTAGTGGTGTATTACATCTTGTTTGGTCAGGGGTTGCAAATTATGACAATTTTCCATTTTCAAGCAACCATTTGCATGGAAGATAATTTTTGCCACTGGAAAATGTTTTATCATGTTTTGTCAAGCGAAGGTATTCTTCTTCCAAATCAGGCGTGAAAGACTTACTGTTTTTTTTGAAATTCAATTGATCACAAATTGCACATGCAATGGAAGGAGTGTCTTTGATTTGTTTCATGTAAGTCTGTCTTGCATCTTTCTTTCATAGGGAAGCATGGGTAGAAAGTTTGCTGGTTTTCATTGGAAACACTGCACGATGTTGCTTCTAGCCCATGAAATGTGATTTTTTTCTCTGGGATAGTTGCATGACCATTGTGGGATATGTGACCGCACCTGTCTCTGTTGTGTTGTGCACAAACAATTTTTTTAGATTGTGATATGTCAGTTTCTCTATAAAAGGAAGCGTAACAGTGTATTTTTTTCTCTCGCACATGACCTTTTTCAAGTTGCGGTAACTTAGTGTATGTTTCTTGTTCAAGGGAAGGATGACCTGATGGCAACTGGGATGAATTTCACTCTGATTAAATAACATGCAACGCTTATGCACATTCAATGTGGTTTGGCTGGCATTGACACTGGACACTGGAACGCCAGTAGTTCATATACCACCAATGTTTTTTTCTCTCTTACGTATGAAATTTTTCAGGTTGTGGTAACTTAGTCTACGTTTTTTGTTTAAGCCCTGTATGGCCTCATCACAACTGGGACAGATTTCATGCATGATTTTTTTCAAGTTGTGATAACTTAGTCTACGTTTTTTGTTTAAGCCCTGTATGGCCTCATCACAACTGGGACGAATTTCACGCATGATTTTTTTCAAGTTGTGATAACTTAGTCTACGTTTTTTGTTTAAGCCCTGTATGGCCTTATCGAAATTGGGAGGAGTTTCATTCTCATTAAACAACATGCCACACATATGCAGATTCGATGCGGTTTGGGTGGCATGAATATTGAACCCTGAATCGGTGATATGTCCAAGCAAATGTTGATAATGGATATGTGTCGTATCTATTTTCAACGAGAGGATGTAAATTGTTGGATCGTAATTTGAATCAATAGACTAGGAATGGATAGTGCCATCTGGCAGGGTTGACCAAACCTGGATATTTACTCTGAATATTATAGATATCCATTGCAAACATAATATGCAACCCTCCAAATTTCCTTTTTCATATGGAAACACCATGTTTACAAGGTATTCCTGCCACCTTGCAATTGTCGACACATTTTCTAGGAGATATGGCGAAAGGTGTTGATGCAAGCAACTAAAATCCTGTTGGCTGCCGCCTATAATTGCATTGCAAAAGGACTATACAGTGTAAAGCCGCAATGACTTCACATCGAACTCTATTTCTACCAAACAACAAATTTCATTGAACATACTATCTCCATAGCTAGATACAATAGTTGTCACTAGCTGCCAACCATGGCAGTCTATGTGATGCATAATACGTTTCCACTGTGATTCAAGGTCTTTGCAAATGAGGGACAAGTAAATATGAGGTCCCTATGTTGGAAAATAATTTTATCCTTACTTTTTCCATGGAACATGAATTGACCAACAAGTCCTCATTACCATCTCCTTCTCGTTCTCCATATGCAACATGGTCCCACTCTGACATGTGGTGTTACCATCATTAGAATTCCTCCCCATTTTTCTACTAAATGTCAAGTGATCATCCAACCAACCTCCCTCAATCTTCTTCCCCTCCCTCTCATGATTAGATAATCTTTTTGTCTTGTTCCTTTCATCTACCACCTCCATGTGTTCCCTTATATTCTACCTCACATTCTTCCACTACCTCACTCTAAACTCAAATACTTACCAGGAATACCTACATTCCCCCTCATCTACATCCCAAGATAGTGTTACCATTGTGATGTGCCCCCCACAACTACCCATTGAAATTATCTATTCCATAGATTTCCAATGCCCCCCCCCTTTGAAATTTTTAAGCAAGGATATGTTCTCACTCCTAATTCATCTAGGTACTTGGAGATAAATTGTTATTATCTCCATGCAATCCCAACTTATCGATAGATAGATACATTGATCAATGGTCTCTTGAGTATTACTAATACTTTCACAATCCCATTTCCTCAACTGAAATAAGTTATAATGCCCTTTTGAGGACTCTATTGGGCTGATAAATTGTGTGTTTTCCCATGTGACAAATCTTGAGGGGATATCGAAAATTCACTAAATTCACTATTCATAAACTCCCACTCAGAAAGGACAAGCATGTGAATACTAACCACTTTCCTGAATTTCTAAGGCCGAAAGACTATCAGATAATGTTTATCGAAAAATTGTCATCGGGGTTTACCTAGTACGATTTGTAATAACATCCCAACCTTTGAAGACCGATGGTATTCAGTCTATTCTTTGTTGGCGTTTACCCATCGAGAAGAAAAATATGCGGCTCCCAAAATTTGTGCCAAATGATTTCTTCTGATAATATTTCGTTGATACTTACTGAGTCCACCTTAACATACATCCTTTGCACTATATTTTACCATCGAAGGATTATTGTCGTAAGGAAATGAAAAGATAATTATAAGTCATGAACATGTGGTCTAACCACTTGGGTGACAATACAAACTATTTTTGTTATATTCTTGAGAGTGCCACATCTCATTGGTAAACATAATAGCAAAAGGTGCTTAGTCATCTCAGTATGTATCTCCTTTCCTTTAAAAACACAAATTTCGACACACCGAATATTCCTTTAGGGAATCCTTGTCGTAAAAAAAACATAATTATGCATGCTAGTTATTTCTAAGAGATCTTTTCCAAAGACTTACCTTTGTGAAGATCGGTGTTCCTAAGCCTTGTCTTTCCGAATCTTTATTGGAAGGTTCCCTTTTTGAAACTACAACTTGTAATAGGTTCTTCATGAAATATTTTTCTTCTCAAAGCTTAATTTCTCAAAAACCCAAACATCCAAGAAGATTTTTGGAAGAAAATTTTTCCTGAGACTTGACTTCTCGAGGCCCATGTTTCCAAAAATTTCTATTTCAAATAATTTATTCTAAAATGCATTAATGGTGATGTACAAGAACCAGTTAGTCACATGATATAACCGTGTGAAGCATTCAATACAAAGTGTGTTGAGTAAATAAACAATGTAAAAAATAATTTAGGAGACATTGCATGGTTATTGTCGTGAAGAATACTTGCATTGTTGTATTTTTTCTACACAGTTGACAATTTCTTCACTTAGTCTGATACATTGTTGCAATAAATACTTATTGTTATACTCTTATACTTGCATTGCTTCCTATTTCACAGGATGTCTAAATCTCAAGCAACAAATGCTACAGTGAAAAGGAGATGAGGAGCCATAGAAAGGACAAATGTATAGGGAAAATCTATGGACACTATAATATTAGCAGATATGCATTATCATGATGCTATGGATGGATTCCTAACCCGGAGCCAGATGTATAAGATATTTGTGAAAACAAACTTTCCTCCATAAGATGAAGACTTAAATGTGTATCATAATATTTGGGCAAGTGGACTGTATGCTATAGTGACTAGACTAGCTCTCATGCCATATACTAATGCAAATAAATGGGCATTTTCCCATTTGGTTACAGAGGCTTGTAACATATTGAATGAAATAAAACAACCCATAGCATCACTAAAAATAGATGACATTCACATCTGATACAAGCTTCCTAAGATGATATCTCCTTTGAATGTATAATTGCTAGATAAATTCAAAGAGGAACATGAAGATGCAACTGAAGTGATTCAAGAGTGGTGGTAGGAAGGAGCACCCCTTACACCAAAGGGAAGAAAAGTGTTTCTAACACACAATATGAAGGAACCCTACAAACTACTATTTTCCATGATATTCAGGTTGTATGGCAAGGAAAACACAATACGTTTCAAGAAATAATGGAATCCAATTGATCATTATGTACCAGTGAATAAGCATATATTTAATTGGGCTCAATTTTTGTCTATCAACGTTTTCGAAACAACAAGGAGATAACCAACACTAAAGCCCCCATGTTTTTACATGCTACTTATTTGATTGATGCTATATATGTTGAACACCATTTTCCTGAGATGGGTTGGGAATGGAACCCTAGTTTATTCCCAATTCATGATTATTGTTTCCAATTATAGGAGGACAGTGATAAGAAATATATCTATGATATTTGTGAGCATTTCTTAGTACCCCTGCATGCTATCATTTATAAACATACCCCCCTAAGAATATCCACAAAATCTATGCACACTATTAAATAAATTGGGTATTGGTACATTGGGAAACACTATGCTTACATTAGGATTTATGGTAGCATAGGTGCTCCTAACCTACTTTCTAAGTACATACCCGAAAAATTAATAATTAGAGAGATAACATACCAAATAGTGAAGGTCAAGTTCATAGGTGTATTATCCACCAATTCAAAGAGAAATTATCCAACATTCCCTATAACTATAGAGACACAAACCTTAACAAATATTCCCCATGGTAGTAAGGAAGTAGAAGCCTTAAAATAATTGATTTTGTGTATGAAAAAACCTAGGCAATATGAACCTAAAGGGATAGTTGAGAGTCATATGAAATATTTAGGATTAGTGCATCCCATCCAGCATGAATAAATACCCCAAGAAGATATTTTCAAGGGGACCATGTCCTTTGAGGAATCCTTGTTGAAAATTAGAGATGAAAAGGAAAAAGCAACAACAAGAAATTAGTCACACATGAAAAAGGAAGAAAAGGGAAAAGAGATGAAGCAACAATGGGAAACATTAGTCACCCATGAAATTATTTAGGAAGAGGCCAAAAGAAAATACAAAGAATAAAAATAAAAGGAACGATAAAATAAATCCTTAGATGCCAATG